>SNQJ01S0011737.1:33696-58391 GCA_010110895.2 Picea sitchensis
TTAGAATACTCATGAGAGAATGTAAATACACGAGAATCATTATATTAAGATAGGTTGAATGTTAAGCATTGCATTATAACAAGTTGAACTAAGGAGGGTTACGTGTGTTATACGCAAGGATACTATGACCACATCTTCTACACCTTCAAGTTAACATGGAGTGGGATACGTTGTTTGAGAGAGGTGAGATTTTTATAATAATTAGCTATTGGGAATTAGCCACCAAGACCCCATAGTTAGAAATTCTCGATGTTATCCTCAACCACTTTTAAGAATGGGAAATCACTCAAGGAGGTAGGGCAAGCTAATTATGGTTGGGTACTCGCAATCCTTAAGTATGAGCTTACCAATGATGATTAGAGACCCAACCCAAAGGATAATAATCACCCCTCACCTTTTGAGGTCTTCATCATGAAAACTTCTTAAATATCAATATAGTTACATGTTCCTTTTGTTTTATATTATATATTTTATATCATGATTATGCAGATTTATCATCCAGAAAAATTGCTAAAAATATAGATAAACTAATAATTATGGTTTGGGACTCATAATCCCTTACCAATAATGGTTAGGTTTGGGACTCATAATCCCTACATATGAGCTTACCAATAATGGTTAGAGACTCATCTCAAGGATGATAATGGCCCTCACCTGATTTAGTATTGATTTAGTATTCATCACGGAAAATCTTCAATTTAAGAATATTATTATGCTTTCTTGTTTATTCTCAATATAGTTTTTTATAGATGTATACAAGATGATTGTGGCATAATTATGCATATTTATGATATAGATATATATTTAAGTGGATATTTTGATCTTATGATTTTGGGAGTTGGTCAGAATTTGTAAGGTTTATTCTAGACTACTACTTGTGATGGTTGGTTAATATCCGCCCTTCTTTTTATAAAAAAATTATGAGATGTGTATTATTATTTTTATTAATACACAATGGTAAGAAATGTTGAGAAAGGTAGAGAATCCACTTCGTTTAAAGGTAAATGAGACTTGGGTCTTAACTTTTATGAAATAAAAAAAATGACCATAATTTTATTATATGGATTTTAGTATATTTCTCTTTATATATAGCAATTGTTAATATAATATTTTTTGTTTTCATATATCGTGTTAAAATAATATAAAAAATGAAAAAATATATAGGATCGTTATGAATAGTTTTATTTTAGCTAAGTTATATAGAAGTATTTTGGAAAAAAAGATTCGTATATTGTTAGAAAGCCATGGAAAAAGAGTTAGAGGTCAAGCTGGGGTTAGAGGCCACCATTCCACTCTGGACCACCTTGTTATATTTAGGATTATTACAAAGGAGTGTCGTAATGATAAAATTGTTCTCGTTTGTCGTTTCGATGATTTTAGAAAAACTTTTGACATTGTTCCTAGGAGTAACCTTTGGAATAGGTTAGACGTGCTTAAATTCCCTTTCGAGTTAAGAGTTGTTACAGTAAGGCTATATGAGAAATATAAAACTAAGTTTAGGAACACTGAGGGTTGGTCAGAAGAAACTAACTATAATATAGGAATCAAGAAAGGTTGTCCCCTATCCCCTACCACTTTCATCACTTATATTGATGAGTTAGAAGATTGTTTGGAGGATGCAGGTTGTGTTGTCTTGAATCGCGCTAGTATAGTCATTATCCTCCTTCTTTATTCTAATGATATTGCTCTTATGGAAAAGAGTCCCTATGACCTAGGTAAACAACTAATAATCCTCAAGGACTTCTACTCTAGCCTGGGCATCACTGTGAACACTGAAAAAACAAAGGTTATGATGATTAAATCCAAAAGGATCACCTACAATACTTTGGTTTACGACAACAATAGCTTGGAGGAAGTTTCATACAAATATCTTGGAATCAATATCTACCACAAGCTCAGTTTGAACTATAGCATTGAAAAAAGGATAAATGGAGGGTGGAAATCTTATTATGGGCTAAAAAACAATTGCAAATAAATAGACCTTTGGATTTGGGATAAAAAAACTCATCTTTCACACTATCTTCACTCCAGCTATCTTATATGGATGTGAAGTTTGGGGTTGCAGTATATCTAGAGAATCCTGGAGAAAGATAGAATAGATCCAAAAGAATTTTATAACTTATAATCTCAAAATTAAGGGAAATACACCTTATCATATCCTCCTCATAGAAGTAATCATTTCCCCTATTGAGAGAATTTATATGATTAGATACCTAACGTACAAGAACAAGATACACAACATGGATGAAAACAGACTCCCCAAAATTCCTTTAAACTCTAGCGAAAACCACCATCATCTCAAGCGAGAATGGAATAAAGATGTCAAATCTTGACTAAATCATTGGGGAATACAAGAATAAACCATCATGTAGAATATCGATAATATTACAAATATTATCACTTCTAAATTTAAGGAGAGTATGTGGTGTAATAAATAATTAGTGGATAAAAAGAAATTTAGATACTACAAGGAGGTGGTCAACCCTAATTCAAAAGATCAAAATTACCTCTCAATTTTGAGAAGTTCAAAGAAGAAAATCAGCATTGCTAAAATAAAAACAAACTCTCACGAGATACATAGTGAAACTAGGCATTGGGCAACTCCCAAACATTGTGGGATGAAAGAATTTGTCATCTTTGTGACACTGAGCGAGTAGAAGATCAAAATCACTTCCTCTTAGATTGACTTGCATATACCCATATTAAATCGCAATTTAAAAATATTTGTATCAATACAGGCCTTCCTAAACTCCTAAGTCATCAAAACTATAGTGATCATGGAACACTTCTCTCAATGTTATTTTAGCATAGAAATACAATTTTAAAGAAATCGAAGTAATCTCTTACCTTCTTAAGGTCCAATAGATCAATTCGTCTCACTAAACATTAATCATCATCATTAAATAAAAAATTCAAAAAATTTAAAATAAACTTTTTAAATTTAAAAATAAAAAAACAACAACACAAGTATGAAAAAAATTATCAAATTTAAAAAAAAAAAATCATGATGTTTAGGGTGGGAAATCCCTTGACTTCTTCTTTTTTACCTTTATTTAATATTTATATATATATAATGTTTTTTAAATTATTTTTTAATATATTTCTTAAAAACAATTATAATGGTTTTTAGTAAATGTTTTTAATGGTTTTTTTAAATAAAGTTTTTTTAATCTCTGTTTTTCCTTTTAAATTTTTTTTTAATCGGTACTTTTTTTTTCTCATTATGTTGTTTTTGATTTTAATTTTAATTTTTAAATGTATTTAAAAAGAAGATTATGCTTTTTCTTGTTTGACGTTTTTTTTTTTTTTTTTTTTTTTTGTTTTTTTTTTTTTAGGTTTTTCATTTCTGATGCTTTATTTCTTATGATTTTGTTTGCAATAGTATAGGATTTTTGTGTTATGGTCTTTAAAATGTTATAAGTTTAAGCCCCCCAAAAAGTAGGATGCTAATAATAGCATAAGTTTTTATCTAGCGGTTGGTTTTAAGATTTTGGTTCCAAGGGTACAAACTATCAAGGCCATGATTTGAAAAAGTTTTCAATTTTATTCCTATAGAAAAAGGGGTCGCTACTAGGAGCACCACTTCTAAGTTCGAGGGTTGATTTTAAAGTCAAAGAAGTTGTATTTTTAACCTTCAAAATAAAAACTAGTGTTGTTGTTAGTGCCACTTTTCAATTTGGGGGTTGATTTTAATGTTTTTGTCGACAACATTATGATGTTATTAGGACCATGATCGGAAAAGGTGGTAATTTTAAACCTGGAAAAAAAAAGTGTTACCAATAACACCACTTTTAGAAATTGAGGTAAAAATAACCACTAAATGTGACCCTTAAAAATATGATAATTATAAAGGATTGTTGTCAAGTTGGTAACTATGTTTAAAGTTCAAAGACTAAATTTCGCAATTTCAGAAACCACATAATCAAACTCTCATACATTTCGGAAATAAAAACTTTAGGCAATAACAAGATGAAGTACATAAATTAAATTAAACAAAATGTTTATATTCTATCGTTTAGGAGTTTCACAAGCTTAGAATCCACATAATCAAACTCTCATAAATTTCGGAAACCAATAACACGATGAAGTAGAGAGTAAGGATATACAACTATATTGTAACCTTTTTGAATCGTGCATATTATTGGTTTGAGATGTAGACATGATGATTGACCAAGGGTATACACGATATGTAAACTTCATTTGTGTTGTGAATGCTATGTTCATTAAATTAGGTTTTATCTTCCCCTTTTTTATTAGACCATGCTCCGATTTTCTTACACTTGGACTCATCTACCCATAAGATCACATATCCCTTCAAATTTAATTCGGGTGGGCTCCTAGAAGCTGATTTCAATTACATAGTTGTTGAAGTGTGAAGGATCCCCTTTACCTTACCGAACCATGTATTCAACATCATCTTATATGGAAACTCAAGAGCCTCAAAGTCCATATAAAAGCTTGGGCTGCCATCCATAATAAACTTAACACACAAAGATTAATAGAACTTGAAACAGAGATACATATCCTTCAACTAGCAGATGTCTGAGCGGGGGTATTTGGAAACATCAGTCAAGTTTTAAAAGGTCTCGACGCTGAAAGAAACCAACTCCTCCTTAAAGAAGAAACTAGCTGGAGACAAGATTGTAGAACAAATTGGATTAAGAGTGGTGATCTCAACACCAAAATTTTCACAATTTTTCTATCTCTTGCAGGAGTAAAAATCACATTTGGAAGATTGCAGATGTAGATGGTATTCACCTTAGAGGACAACAAGCTATAAAATTAGTTGTTGTTAGACATTTCAAAACTTTCTTTGAGGCAAAGCCCTCTGAAAATTTACAGACCTCATTCATAGTGGCAAGACTCTTTCCTCATACTGTAACTGTGGATGATTCACTTGCACTTGACAACCCTTGCTCGCTTCTGGAGATTTTGGTTGCTTTAAAATCCTTCTCCAAGGATAAAAGTCTAGGCCTCGACGACTGGACGATAGAATTTTACCTACATTTATTTGATTTGGTTGGTTTGGATCTTCTGGAACTTGTGGAGGACACTAAATTCAATGGGAAGGTGATTGGTGCTCTGAACTCGACCTTTCTTACCCTCATTCCTAAAGCTTCTAATCCTGCTACTTTTACTGATTATAGGCCTATTTCACTCTGCAATCTCTGCTATAAACTCATCTCAAAAATTATTGCGACTAGGATAAAGCCAATCCTCTCATGGTTCCTATCGAAAGAAAAGTTGGGGTTTTTAAAAGGACACCAGATTCTAGATGCTATTGGGACTGCCTAGGAGTGCTTACATAGTATTAAATCCAAAAATTCCAAGGTGCTCATACTCAAACTAGACCTCAAGAAGGCCTTTAATTGCATTGACTGGGACTTCCTCATATTGATCCTGACTCAGGCAGGTTTTATCCATTCTATGATCAAGTGGATCATCAGTTGTGTGGTTAGTGCAAACCTTACCATTTTGATTAATGGGGAATCATCCTCTTTCTTTTGCAGTGGTAGAGGACTATGGTAGGGTTGTCCCCTCTCACCTCTACTCTTCATTATGGCCATGGAATCCTTGAGTCTACTTCTCAAACTTGGACAAGTAGATGGTAAGATCTATGGAATTAAGGTGTCTAGGACTATCAATATTCTTCATCTCCTTTTTCGCTAATGATGTTCTCATCATGACAAATGACTCTTTACAGGAATGGAAAGAGATTAAAGAGATCTTAAAAACCTTTTGTTGCACCACAGGCTTGTCGATCAACTAGGAAAAAATGTTCTTTCACTTTGCAAATTTGCAACAACAAGCTTTCGATCAGCTTAAAGGTATCTTCCCTTACACCTTTACTCATCTTTCTATTGGCTTCAAGTATCTGGGTTATTTTTTAAAAGAAGACCCATATAAGTTGGCGGATTGGAATTGGCTCATTGATAAAGTTGAAAAAAATACTGGACATTGGTGCATGAGCTGGCTCTCCCTTGGAGGCTGATTTACACTCATTAATCACAAAACTCTGTCGTTTGACTTATAATTTTATCTAGTTGGGTTTCTTAGACCACTCTCAACAACACCTTTGCAATTGGGAATCCTTGACTAAACCCAAACAAAAAGACAGATGGGGGATCTGTAATTTATTTCATTTTAGCCAAGCACTTACGACCAACTCCCTCTGGTGCATGCTTACTACACCTGGCATTTGGCATTCCATTATTAAGGATAAATATCTATCGCAGTGCACAATATTCAGTTGGCTCCTAACTGATACGGTCACTACCAGGGTGGCTTCACTATTCTGGAAAAATCTTACCAAATCTAAACTCCGGTTAACTCATGGGATTTGTTGGAAGCCAGGTTCAGGCCACTCCATCACTCTTGGCCGTGACCAAATCCTTCATTTTGGAGATTCCACCACACTTCCTCCTCAGCTGATAGCACATTTACACTTTAAAAATATTTGGTATCTCTACCAAGCCAGAGATCAATCTATTGTAACTTATTTCCCTGACAGATGGATCTCTAGCGATGCACTTGAACTCAACGAAGAGCTAGCTCCTCATTGGAACACCCTCTGGTCAGCCTTAGCTCATTCAGGTATTCACTTAAATGAATCAGATGACCAACCTCAATGGTCGGGGGGTGACCATTCGGGCAAATTAACTATCCAGAATGTCTATACAGAGATCATAGACATGCTCTGACATACTAATATTAAAGGCTGGAAAAAACAACTTTGGACTTGACATCTTCCTTCCAAGATAAAACTTTTCACTTGGCTCATGACCGCTTATAAATTGAACACTTGGGATATCCTTCAAAGAAAGGGTTGGACAGGACCAAATATTTTCCATCTTTGCTACAATGATGTTGAATCTGCAGACCACATGTTCATCAAGTGTCCATTTTCTAGAAATGTTTGGGAAAAAAATACTTTGGTGCTAGATCTCAAATCTACTTGAGACGAGCCAAATCTCTCTGACTGCTTTGACTTTTAGACCCATAGGGAACACAAATTTAAGCATCTACCATCCCTAGTCCATTGGTCCATTTGGTTGGATAGAAATAAAATTAAAAATCGAAAATGAGACCCCATCCAGAAGCTCAACAACATACAAAACACTTAGATTATTTAAAACCTAGAATGACATTCACCCTTGTAAGCCAATATTTCAAAACACAAAGAGGACACCTGACTTAGAGGATACTCCATCTGAATGGTTCGATGGAAAAGTGTTATCAAATGGCACTCAAAGCGGTGTTGGAGGGTTAATCAGAAGTACAAAAAACTCATCCTATAGATGGACTTTTAATTGTGGTCCGGGCACCAACACCAGAGATTAATTATTGGGCGCCTGGGCCACTCTATACTTGGCCTCTAGAATTCATATTGAAACACTTCAGATACTTGGGGACTCTAGAATTATTATTGAGTGGTTGAACAACAGGGGTGGTCTACAAGCCATATCCCTCCTGGCTTGGAAGGACAGAATCATACTACTTCTACCCACTTTAAAAAAACTTAGCTTCAAACACATCTATCGTGAGCATAACAAAACCGCAGACCAACTATCTAAGGTAGTTCTACAGAAAAAAGAGGGCATTATAACATACGATCTCTGGATAGATGGCCATGAGGGCCCTCCCCACTTCCTATCTCTATTTTAAGATCTGATCATATCATCTTAGCGGTCTTTCACAATTTGATTTTTGAAGGATACTCCTCATCTTCGATATTTTTTGAAGAAAATTTGTCTGCTAGATATAGCAGCTCACTTTGAACTTGACTTCTCTCCTTTTTATGAACTTTCTCCTTTTGATGACTGAGAGACAACTATAGGCGAAAGTTTCATTTGACAGTTTTTTCACCACAGTTGTGCTTTGTATTTTCTCTGACTAGAGAACACATTATATGTTAATATAATTTAGAAATTTTCCCGTTGGAAAAAAAAAATTAGGTTTTATGTGTTTGACTTTTTTATTAAAACATTTAATATAACTTTACGATCGGTTTTGACTCAATTAATGAATCCCAGGAGGATATCGTCCCCATCTCCGTTCCAATTTACGGATATGAGTTTGCCCACCCTTAAAAAAATACGTAATTGAAATTAATGTTAATAATATGACCTAAGTAAATTTGAAGTAAATTCGAAATCCAGTCCCAGATATCTAGGAACTAACATTACCTTCCTATTCAAATGGTTCATTCTAAACGTTTTATGTTTTTTTAAGACATAGGCTAAAGGTTCTACGAAATGATGATATTTTCTGAGGATATTTGTCTGGAATCTGGCTAGAAATTGTTGGATTCATAGATTTGAGTGATTATTTCTATATAATCCAAGTGCCCTGGAAGTTTTTCAGCATACTGAATCCATTTATGCATTCAGAAATGGATTTTGAATAACAAAAAATAGTGATTCATGTAAATTTATATCACCGGATTCCGACTAAAAAAAATATTTCGTAGAATAACTAGACCACACCTTTTTTTAATGGGCATTACATTCAAGTCTCTTAATCCAACGCGTGCATTCTCATATGATACACTCTAATTTATTCGCTCTCTCCATTGCATTTGGGTGTTTCATGCATTGCATTTAGGTGCTTATAGCTTAACTAACAACAAATTAAATCCTTCAGTTCAATTGTATAAGTCTAAGAGGTATACAAATTCATAGGGTGTGCTATCTTTGACTATTTGATTTCCATGATTTTCAAATGTTGGTAGTAATGTTTTTTTAGTATTTTTTATAAAAAAAACAATAACAATAATCTAATTTTAAGGTCATTACCAAGATAGATACTAAATTATTGTATAAGACTTTTGTTTGTGGAACAAGGGACCTCCTCCCCACAACTATTTGATTCTGAAAGTCTACATAGATATACATACCATATCCCCCTCTGGATTTGAATTTGTAACCTCTTAAGAGGAAATGCATGTTCTTAACCATACTATTATTTTTAAATAAATTTTCATTTTATTAACATAATGGTTCCTATTATGAGGAAGATGTGTGTCTTATAAATATTATCCCCAAGTAACTAGCATTTCTAACAAACAATAAAAAAATATTTTAATTCAAAATTGATATTATATGTGAGCTTGTTCACATAAGGCTCACATATAAAATAAAAACTCATAAGATTTTGTCAAAAATTCAAAGTTATAAAATCATTTAACACCATCAAAACTCTTAAATATGAAAAATCCATGTATATAATTTGTATTGTGTAAAACTATGTAAAATTGTAATCCACATTGGAATTTCTATTAAATTTTAATTTATTTTATTAAAAATAATATTCTGTTATTTATGAGATATTTAAAAATAATTCTTTATAGGTAAGAGGATAAATTGTAATGGAGGTACTAGCTAGTTTAATGTATAGAATTAAGGTCAAATGCTATTATAAAGTAGATGATATTGGCTTTAAAATTGTTTATGATTGGCTAAAAATAAGTAAAAAAGTTAATGACCAAGAACCAAAGGCATCCCATAGGAATGGAAGCATATGAAATGGAATGAATAACAACTATTTGTTTTTAACCAAAACAGAATTTTGTATTACATATATAATGAGATTTGTTGTGACAAGGCTAGCAACATTTACAATTCATGTATTTTTTGGACTTCCACAAAACAAAGCATATTTCTAGATTAACATCTACAGACAAAACATGACTTTCCAGACGAGAGTTCCAAGTATTCTTGTTAGTATCCTACTTAATGAACTGACACAAAATACAAATGACTTTAAAGAACATTCATACGGGTTTAAATGTACACATTGTCCTTCTTTTCCTACCCCTCGCCAGAGTGAAGAGTGCTTGCACCTTCAATCTCCATGGGAACCTTATTTTCACAAACTCTCTCAGCCTCAACTCCTCCTGCTTGGTTTGAGCTTTGAATTCCATGGTTATTGGAAGCTAGGGAGAGATTATCCACATGTTGTGATAGAACTAGAGAGCATATCTTGCTACATTCTATCTCTAAATAATCTATTTGGTGTTTCTGGAGAAGAATAAGAATTGAGTAATTAGCGTTCTCGGTTATGGTAGCCTATTCCAACTCTACTACCTTGGAGGAAATGACCAAAAGGGAGATTCTATATTAGCTTGACTTATTTTCTAATGCCTATGCAAACCCACTTGAATTCCATGAGATCATCAGTTGCCATAGTTGCACGGGTTTCCTCTATCACCTGGGTATCTATCACATAGAAGTTGGGTGCTAACACACTATACTGGGAGCCAAGACACTAGTTAAAAAGGGACCCCCAATTCCATTGCTACATAATACGAAATCTTCCACGCCACTCAAATACAACCCCACAGGAAAGAACAAAATAAACAGAGCAAGTTTTCAAACCACGATATAAGAAACAAGAAATCGAATTGGAAAACAAACCTTCCCCTTCTGCACCATCTATAGCAGCAAAGAAAAAAACCATTCATATGCTTTCCCTTTCTAGAATTCCAACAAACCCCCACGCTGCCTCTAAATTGCTCTTAGGAAATGTATCGGACCACCACCAAACAGAATCTCTAGTGCATCACCCTAGGAAAATCCACACTCAAATTGTCCCATACCACTTAGATGGTTCCATTGTGAAGCATTGATAGCTTGCAGGTGAAACCTTCCAAAGTAAATGAGAGTGGTGTGTTCACTCTCTCTTGACGTCTTTCCACACACAATTCCATCTATGCATCCTCGATAATGAAAACTTGGATTGGTTTTTCATTAATACCTACTACAAATTGGACTTGATGTTCAATACTACCCACTAATGCAAATATTTAGGGGATTATGACATAGTTGGAACACCCATTTTCCAAAATGGTTCTAGTATTTAAATAGGTAGCATGTTTTTCTCATGCATCTGCCTCACCATTAAAATTCTTCCTCTCATGGAAGAGGGACACCTAATTGAATTGTGATACAACTTTTTTTATTCTAGAGACAATTCATTGTAGCTTGTTCCCTTCAAGGTTTGATTTGGTAAATACTACTTTGATGATTAGTAGTGAATCCCCAAATATGGACAAGGTTTTGATCCTAGGTTTTTTCGAGATGAGGAATCCACACCACAACAAGTAATCTTCGGCTCATCGACACATTCCCTATCCCTCGAGTGTAATGAATGATCTCATTCCCACAGGGATCATAAAAACTCCCCCTTGTACCTTCCACCCCTACTAGCAACTACTAATGACTACTCTCACTGCCAATTGACAACTAAATTATAATAGGTTTTACTATCTTAAAAAAGTACCTAAAAATAACATTAAGCAAAAGTAAAAAATACATCACATTTGATAAGACTTTAAATGTATTACAAAAGGGGTCTTTTATAGCCCAATATTAGGGAGATGTGTAATTCCTTCCTGGTTTAATAGGGAGTTGACAAGTGACATTTAAAAAAATATTAATAACAAAAACACATTTCAATATCAACCATAAATAAAACATTTCAATGTCTACCNAATAAAAACTCATAAATTTAAAAAAAAATTAAATGTTATAAAATCATTTAAAACCATTACAACTCTTATATGTGAAAAAGCCATGCATATAATTTGTATGGTGTAAAACAATATAAAATTGTAAGCCACATTGGAATTTCTATTAAATTTTAAATTATTTTACAAAAAAAATATTATTTATTTTATAAGATATTTAAAAATAAATTTTTAATTTATTTTATTAAAAAAATATTTTATATTTTATGAGATATTTATAAATAATTTTTTTAGGTAAAAGGTTAAATTGTACTAACTAGTTTAATATATAGAATTAAGGTTAAATGTTATTATAAAATACATGATATTGACTTTAAAATTATTTATGATTAGCTAAACATTTAAGTAAACAAGTTAATGTCCAAGAACCAAAAACATCTTATAGGAATGGAAGAATACCCCTTACTATCCACAAGTAGCTCATTTGAAGTAGCATGGTTTTGTTTAAATAAAAATAATAAATATGCCTACAAAATTAACAATGTTTACAATTCATGTGCTTTTTGGACTTCCACAAAATAAAGCATATTTATAGATTACATCTACAGACAAAACAAGACTTTCCAGACAAGAGTTCAAATATTCTTGTTAGTAGCCTACCTAATGAACTAACACAAAATACAAATGAGTTAACAAAATACAAATGACATTAAAGAACATTACCTTCCCAATCAAATGGTGTATTCTAAACATTTTATGTTTTTTTAATGGGCACTACATTCAAGTCCCTTAATCCAACGCGTCCATTCTCATACGATACACTCTAATTTATTTGCTCTCTACATTGCATTTGGGTGTTTCATGCATTGCATAGCTTAACTAGCAACAAATTAAATCCTTCAGTTCAGTTGTATAAAGTTAAGAGGTATAAAAATTTATAGGGTGTATTATTTTTGACTATTTAATTTTCATGATTTTTAAATATTAATAGTATTTTTTTTAGTATTTTTTATAATAATAATAATCTAATTTTAAGATCATTACCAAGTTATATATTAAATTAGTGTATAAGACTCTTGTTTGTGGAAGAAGGGACCTTCTCTCCACAACTATTTGATTCTTAATGTTTATATAGATATACATAGCCTATCCCCCTCTACATTTAAACTTGTAACATCTTAAGAGGAAACACAAGTTCTTAACGATATTATTATTTTCAAATAAATTTTCATTTTATTAACATAATGATTCCTATTATGAAAGAAATATGTGTCTTATATGAATTATCCCCAAATAACTAGCATTTCTAACAAACAATAAAAAAATTATTTTAATTGAAAATTGATAAATTAAAAACTCATAAGTTTTTTCCAAAAATTCAAAGTTATAAAATCATTTAAGGCCATTAAAACTCTTATATGTGAAAAAGCCACGCATTTAATTTGTAAGGTGTAAAACAATGTAAAATTGTAAGCCACATTGGAATTTTTATTAAATTTTAATTTATTTTATTAAAAAAAATATTATGTATTTTATAAGATATTTAAAAATAAATTTTTAATTTATTTTATTAAAAAAATATTTTCTATTTTATGAGATATTTACAAATAATTCTTTAATTTATTTTATTAAAAAAAATATTTTGTATTTTATGTGATATTTGAAAATAATTTTTTTTAAGTAAGAGGTTAAATTGTAATGGACGTATTAGCTAGTTTAATGTATAGAATTAAGGTCAAATGCTATTATAAAGTATATGATATTCGCTTTAAAATAGTTTATGATTGGCTAAACATAAGTAAACAAGCTAATGACCAAGAACCAATGATCCAATGATGTAGGAGCATCGTCTTCATTGTCAACAGTGCATGCGTGGAGGCAAAAGAAGCCATCTCAACAATGACAGAGTTTCAGACCGAGTATTAACTCAGAATTTAATTGAGTTGTTGAGATATTTTTTTTGTAATAACAATTTTAAATTGTAACTTGTTTGTAAAGTCTTGAAGGACTGTAAGAGATTTCAGAGATGGAGTGTTGACTCTATCCAGCCTTAACTACTAGTTAATGTAAGAGGACATGGTAGTAATTGTAATAGGACAAAGTAGGTAACAATTTGAATTCGAATGATCGATGTCAGGCAGGACGACAGAGCTCATGGAGCCAGTCCTTAGATAGTTCATTTTGTTTTCATTTGTAACATACCTGAGAGTAGGAGTGGAAGAAGTAGAGTAGAATAGAGGAGAAACAATGTTGTATAATTTTTGGTTTTTTTGACATAATAGAATAGAGGAAAATTGTCCAAAATCTGGGAAAGTTATGTTCATTTAGTGTAGATGAATGAAGATTATTCTGAAGGAACACTTTGCTACAACTATTTCCTGTATGAGTGACAGAGAGGTTTGTTGTATGAACCTGTGTTGAAACTGGACGAGTTTCAATCGTTTTCTTATAAGCAATATATGCAAGGTGTGCATTCTCAAATGCAAGGTGTGTGTTGACTGAATCTCAGAATGGTTCAGAGAGAGAAGTTTAGAGAACGTGAAGGGGACTTGAAAATCCAACTGCCAAGAATTTGCATAGAGGAACGCCAGGTGGGCGGAAGGCATTTTCTTTTCAAGAAAATCCCTTGGGTCTAAGTTATTTGAAATCTTGAGAACACAAGGTGTGTGTGGAAGATCAAATCCTCTTCAAAAGATTGAAGCTCATGAAGGAGAATGATTCTAGTTGTTGAATCACAGAGAGGAGGAACGAGATTCGTTGATTAGGTGCTCTGTAACAAACGTCGAACCATCGATCCAAGTGATAGGTGTTAGGAGAATATAGATCCCAGAAGAGTGGAGTCAGGGATCACAAGGAAATTTTGGTCGTTGATCTAAACACCATCGTCGAGATCATAGATCGATGATCCCGAAGCATATCGAGGGTTGAAGTAGCGAGGTGGATAAGAGGTAAGAGCAGGGTCGGGGAATACCGCGTGGTTTCGTCGAGGGGACACGTGGAGGCCTCAGGAGTGCATCAGAGCGAAAATAGGGTTGTCTAAAAATACTTTCGACAATGCCCGATAGCGCGTAGTCACAACACAAGGTTCCATGGGGATGGGAGCTAACGGAGATTAAGACCTTATTGGGATTCGGTGATCAAGGATTCAAGGAGACTTGTGCCCAAGGATTACAAACCCGTGAAATTCGAAACACTGGTTTGAGGAAGCACGCAAACACAACCTTTGATCATGTGGGAGAGGATTCACACCCATCTTGAGCGCTCGGGGCTAGTCTTGGAGGACCTGTGGATATATTCAAAAGGTTATTGTGGGAACTAAAAGAGCCATTCTGTCTTGTGAAAGGAGAATGATCCAGTGACCGGGAGGTTAGCGGACCCCATCAGGGTGGGGGTTTGCACCATGTGGTATCAGAGCAAAGATTTAGTTCGTTTGTAGACAACAGACAAAAGGAAGAAGGTTGATATTGGTTGTGATATCAATAATTTTCAATTCTTATTAGAGGTGATGTAGTTGAAATCATGCCACCAGGAAGGCGAATAGTGAATGTAGAAATGGAAGAAGAGATGAGGTGACTTTGAATGAGACTGGACGCCATGGAGACAACGTAGAGAAGGGCACTAGATGCTAGTGACATCAGTGAATTTGAGAGCGAAGAGGCAGAAGACAAAGAAAATGACGTAGAAGATGTTGCACAGGATCGCTTGATCAAAGTTGTTTCAAAAATAGGAGCCAAAGCAAGGATAGAGGTACCAATGTACGAAGGCAACTTAGAAGTGGAAGAATTTCTAGATTGGATATGTGATATGGACAAATACTTCGATTACGAAGATATTGAAGAAGATAAAATGGTGAAGCATGCAGTGACAAGACTGAAGGGTCATGTAGCGTTATGGTGGGATGAACTGGAAGACGAGTGCAAAAGAAATGGTAAGCATAAAATTAAAATCTGGGATAGGATGGTAGCCAAGTTAAAGGCAAAATTTATCCCAAAAGATTACAAGATCAATCTTTACAGAAGATTATAGAAACTGAAACAAAGAGGTTTATCAGTGAAGGAATACACTGAAGAATTTTACCATCTGAACATTAGGGTTGGACAAAAGGAGAATGAGGATGAAAAGATAGCCAGATATATAGATGGGTTGAGATATGAAATCCAAGAGGAAATCAACATGATGTCTGTGTGGATAGTTGGAGAGGCCTATCAAGAAGCTTTGAAAGATGAGGAAAAATTAGCCAGAAGGCAAAGCCAATGAAGCAGAGGCGAAATTTCAAACTGAGGCAAGGGAACTAGCAGAGAAAAGTTCTAGAAGTCAAATCCTGAAGCTAACAAGCAACCTAGTCACCATGAGAAGGGTGGGAGTTCTAAGGAAGGACATCGTGGTGAAAGGAATTCTTTTTCCAGAGATAGAGGAAGAACTAGAGGAGGCATAGTTAAATGCTACACCTGTGGAAAAGAAGGACATAAATCTTGGGAATGTCCTGACAGAAAAAGGGAAGGTGGAGAAGCACACATTGTTGAAGCATAGAAACATGTGGAAGAAGAAGCTGCAGAAGGTGGAAGAAACCTCATGACGAGGAAAGTTCTTCTTAAACCAGAGAAGGAACTAGAGGAACCCGTTCAACGAAAAATCTTGTTCAGAACTGTTTGCAAGACGAAGGACAGGGTTTGCAAGGTGATCATAGACAGTGGAAGCACTTGCAATCTCGTATCCACAGATATGGTAGAGAAACTGGAGTTGAAGAAAACTGCACATCCAAAGCCATACAAGGTATCGTGGTTGTAGAAGGGACATCAAGTCATGGTAAGTCAACAATGCCAAGTTGAATTTAAAATAGGAGGTTGCAAAGATGAAATATTTTGCGATGTAATTCCTATGGATGTCTGTCATATTTTATTGGGGAGGCCATGGCAATATGACCGAAAAGTTATTCATGATGGGAGGAAGAATACCTATACCCTAGAAAATAATGGTATAATGCATATGTTGTTGCCCATAGAAGACAAAGAGAAAAAGGCAGAATCTAGTTCAAGCATACTTCTCATGAGTGGGAAGGAATTCTTGAGTAAAGTCAAGAAAGAGAGAGAAATACAGTTTGCTGTCGTGAGGAAGCCTAGAGTTATCCTTACAAATACTTTTGTAGAAAACTTTCCTATAGAAATCCAGGAACTCTTAGAAGACTTTGTTGATATAGTTGTAGATGAGCTACCACACTCATTTCCACCCATCAGGAGCATAATCCATCACATTGACCTTATTCCAGGAGCTAGTTTACTAAACAAAGTAGCTTATAGGTTGACACCTAGAGAGAATGAGGAGGTCAAGAATCAAGTCCAGGAGTTGTTGGATAAAGGGTTAGTCAGATAAATCCTAAGCCCGTGTGTTGTACCAACTGTATTAAGTCTAAGGAAGGATGGAGGATGGAGAATGTGCACAGATTCTCGAGCCATCAACAAGATAACCATTAGATACAAATTCCCTTTACCAAGGATAGATGATTTAATGGATTGTTTGAGTGGAGAAAGTTATTTTTCCAAGATAGACTTGAAGAATGGATATCATCAAATGAGAATGAGAGAGGGAGATGAATGGAAAACAACATTAAAGACAAATGAAGGATTGTTGGAATGGTTGGTCATGCCGTTTGGGTTGACAAATGTGCCAAACACATTTATGAGATTGATGAATGAAGTGTTGAAAGAATTCATAGGAAAGTTTGTCATAGTATACTTGGATGACATACTAATCTTCAGTAAGGCAAAGGAAGAAATCTTGAGACATCTGACATCAGTGATGGAAAGATTACAACAAGAGAAATTGCTGATAAATCTGAAGAAATGTTCTTTTATGAAGAAGGAGATCATATATTTGGGTTTCGTAATCTCTTAAAATGAGTTGAAGATGGACCCAGAAAAAGTGAGATCAATTAGAGAATGGCCATCACCAAGAAACATATTTGAGGTGAGAAGTTTTGATGGGTTAGCAAGCTTTTATAGGAAGTTTATCAAAAATTTCAGTGACATATGTGCACCCATGTTGGATACTGTAAAGAAAAAACACAAGTCCTTTAGATGGACAGAGAAAGATGAAAGAGGTTTCAAAGTGTTGAAAGATAAAATCACAGAGCAACCAATTTTGGTCTTGCCATATTTTGGAAAGACATTCCAGGTGAGATGCGGTGCAAGTGGATTAACTATTGGAGCAGTCTTGAGCCAGGACAATAGGCTAGTTGCTTATTTCAGTGAGAAACTGAATGAGGCCAAGCAAAAATGTTCCACATATGAAAAAGAATTTTATGCAGTGATTCAAGCTTTGAAAAAATGGAGGCATTATTTAATTCCTAAAGAATTTGTCTTGTACAGTGATAATCAGGCTTTGCAATTTATTACTAGGCAAGAAAAGTTGAATCAAGAACATGCAAAATGGGTAGAATTTATGCAGAATTTTACTTTTGTCATTAGACATATTACTGGAACTGCTAACAAAGTCACAGACACTTTGAGCATAAGAAGTTTGATTATATAGGAATTCCAGGTGGAGACATTGGGGTTCGAGCACCTCAAGGAGATGTATCCAGTAGATGCAGATTTCAAAGAAGCTTACAAAGCATGCAAAAATCCTTTGCTGGGAGACAGAAGCCCATGGACTGAATATTTAGTTCAGGATGGTTTACTGTTTAAGGGAAGCCAATTATGCATACCGAGATGCTCAATGCGAGATAACCTGTTGAATGAAAAACACAGTGGAGGTCTTGCTGGACATTTTGGTCATGATAAGACATTTGCGCAGCTGAGAAAATCGTACTATTGGCAGAGCATGAGAGCAGAAGTGAAGAAGTTCGTGAAAAAATGAATAATTTGTCAATATGCGAAAGGAAGACAACAAAACACTGGTTTGTATCATCCATTACCAATTCCAGAGAGGCTGTGGGATGCAATCAGTATGGATTTTGTTTTGAGTTTGCCTAGAACACAAAAAAGGGAGCGATTCCATATTTTTTGTAGTGGACAGGTTGTCAAAAATGGCGCATTTCATACCATGACAGAAGACAAGAAACGCCACACACATTGCAATTTTTTTTTCCAGAGAAGTAGTAAGACTACATGGACTACCAAGAAGCATAGTTTCAGACAGGGATACCAAATTTGTAGGAAATTTTTGGAGAACTCTATGGAAGAGGCTGGGGATGAACTTGTCCTTTATTTCAGCATACCACCCTCAGACAGATGGATAGACCGAAGTTGTAAACAAAAGTCTCATAAACTTGTTGAGAAGTTTAGTAACTAAGCAAGGTCGACAATGGGATCAAATTCTAGCACAGGCATAATTTGCGTTCAATAATTCAGTGAACAAGAGCACAGGGAAAAGTCCATTTGAAATTGTGTATGGTATACAACCAAGGAGGATTTCAGAATTGAGAAATTTAATCCCTGATGAATTCAGAAGTGCTGGAGCAGAAGATTTTGCAGTAGAGATGCAAAGACTTCATGACAGAGTCAGAGAGTAGCTACATGACAACAGCCAAAAATACAAGAGTAGGGTTGATCAAAGGAGACGAGAAGTTCAATTCGAGGTTGGATATGAAGTTTTATCTCACTTGAGGAAAGAGAGATTCCCAAGGGGAACATACAATAAGTTAAATATGAAAAAGATAGGACCATGCAGAATTCTCAGAAAATTCGCAGCAAATTCTTATGAGATTGAGTTACCAGACAATGTTGGGATATCGTCGATATTCAATGTTGCAGACTTGTACCCTTACAAGAGAGATGAAGCAGGAGAATCATATAATCAGAAAGAAATTAGGTGGGAAAATCAATTATCCACAACAAAAAAACCTCAATTGGGGGAAATCATTGAACAAAGGGATGGAAAGAAAACTAGGAGGAAGACATATCCTGAGTAATTAGTGAAGTGGAAATATCATCCAGTGGAAGATGCAATTTGGGTCACAGAAGATGATATTCTGAAGCATGGGAAGACAGTAAAAGAACTCATGGACAAGAGTCCATGGAAAATTTCAACCAGAGGAGTACGATGCAGGAGCATTGCCTTCATTGTCAACAGTGAATGTGTGGAGGCAAAAGAAGCCATCTCAACAATGACAGAGTTTCAGACCGAGTATTAACTCAAAATTTAATTGAGTTGTTGAGATATTTTTTTTCTAATAGCAATTTTAAATTGTAACTTGTTTGTAAAGTCTTGAAGGACTGTAAGAGATTTCAAAGATGGAGTGTTGACTCTATCCAGCCTTAAATACTAGTTAATGTAAGAGGATATGGTAGTAATTGTAATAAGACAAAGTAGGTAATAGTTTGAATTCGAATGATAGATGTTAGGCAAGAGGACAGAGCTTGTGGAGCCGGTCCTTAGATAGTTCATTTTGTTTTCATTTGTAACAGACCTGAGAGTAGGAGTGAAATAAGAAGAGTAGAATATAGGAGCAAAAATGCTATATAATTTTCATTTTTTTGACATAATAGAACAACCGAAAATTTTTCCAAAATTTGCGGGAGTTGTGTTCATTTAGTGTAGATGAATGAAGAGTATTTTGAAGGAACGCTTTGCTATAGTTATTTCCTTTATGAGTGACATAGAGGTTTGTTGTATGAACCTGTGCTGAAATTGGACGAGTTTCAGTCGTTTTCTTCTGAAAAATATATGCAAGGTGTGCATTCTCAAACACAAGGCGTGCGTTGACTGAATATCAGGATGGTTCAGAGAGAGAAGTTTAGAGAACGTGAAGGGAACTTGAAAATCCAACTGCCAAGAATTTTCACAGAGGAATGCCAGGTGGCATAAGGCATTTTCTTTTCAAGAAAATCCCCTGGGTCTGAGTTATTCAAAATATTGAGAACGCAAGGTGTGCGTGGAAGATCCAATCCTCTTCAAAAGATTGAAGCTTAGGAAGGATAACGATTTCTAGTTGTTGAATCGTAGAGAGGAGGAACAAGAGCCGTTGATTAGGTGCTCCATAACGAACATCGAACCATCGATCCAGGTGACAGGTGTTAGGAGAATATCGATTCCAGGAGAGTGGAGTTAGGGATCGCAAGGAAAGTTTGGTCGTTGATCTAAATTCCATCGTCGAGATCGTATATCGATGATCCCGAAGTGTATAGGGGGTTGAAGTAGTGAGGTGAATAAGAGGTAAGATCAAGGTCGGGGAATACCACGTGGTTTCATCAAGGGGACACATGGAGGCATCAGGAGTGCATCAGAGTGAAAAATGGGTTGTCTAAAACTACTTTCAACAGCGCCTGGTAGTGCATAGTCACAACGCAAGGTTCCATGGAGACGAGAGGTAACAAAGATTAAGCCCTTATCGGGATTCGATGATCAAGGATTCAAGGAGACTCGTGCCCAAGGATTACAAACCCGTGAAATCTGAAACGCTGGTTTGAGGAAGTGCACAGACACAGCTTGTGATCATGCGGGAGAGGATTCACACCCATCTTGAGCGCTCAAGGCTAGTCTTGGTGGACCTCTGGATATATTCAAAATGTTCATGTGGGAACTAAAAGAGGAATTATGGCTCGTGAAAGGAGAACGATCCAGTTCCAGAAGATCAACGGACCCCATCAGGGTGGGGGTTTGCGCTAACCAAAGGCATCCCATAGGAATGGAAGTGTACCCCCTTACTATCCACAAGTAGATAATTTGAGGTAGTTTGGTTTTCTTTAAATAAAGATAATAAATATGCCTACATTCACGAATAGAAACTACTTTTTATTAACCAAAACAAAATTTTGTATAACATATATAATGAGATTTTTTGTAACAAGGTTAGAAGCGTTTACAATTCATGTATTTTTTTGACTTCCACAAAACAAAGCATATTTATAGATTAACATCTACAGACAAAAAAGGACTTTCCAGATGAGAGTTCCAAGTATTCTTGTTAGTATCCTACCTAATGAACTAACACAAAATACAAATGACTTTAAAGAACATTCATACTAGTTTAAATGTGCACATTGTCCTTCTTTTCCTACCCCTCTCGAGAATGAGGAGTTCTTTCACCTTTAATCTCCATGGGAACCTGATTTTCACAAACTCTCGTTGTCTCAAGTCCTCCTTCTTGGTTTTAGCCTTGAGTTCCATGGTTATTGGAACCTAGGGAGAGATTATCCACATGTTGTGATAGAACTAGAGAGCATATCTTGCTACATTTTATCTCTAAATAATCTATTTGGTGCTTCTGGAGAAGAATAAGAATTGAGTAATTACTATTCTCGATTATGCTAGCTTATTCCAAATCTACTACCTTGGAGGAAATGACCAAAAGGGAGATTTTATATTATCTTGACTTATTTCCTAGTGCCTACGCAGAACCCACTTGAATTCCATGAGATCATCACTTGCCATAGTTGCACGGGTTTCCTCTATCACCTGGGTATATATCACATAGAAGTTGGGTGCTAACACACTATACTAGAAGAAAAGACACCAATTAAAAAGGGAGACCCAATTCCATTGCTCTAGAATACGAAATCTTCCATGCCACTCAAATACAACCCCACGGGAAAGAACAAAATAAACAAATAAAGTTTGCAAACCATGATATAAAAAACAAGAAATCGAATTCGAAACCAAACCTTCCCCTTCTCCACCATCTGTAGTAGCAAATGAGAAAACTATTCCTATACTCTCCCTTTCTAGAATTTCAACAAACCCCCACGTTGCCTCTAAATCACTCTTAGGAAATGTACCAGACCACCACCAAACATAACCTCTAGTGCATCACCCTAGGAAACTCGACACTCAAATTGTCCCATACCACTTAGATGGTTCCATTGTGAAGCAATGATAGCTCACAGGTGAAACCTTTCGGAGTAAATGGGAGTGGGGGGTTCGCTCTCTCTTGACGTCTTTCCACACACAATTCCATCTATGAGTCCTCGATATTGAAAAATTGAATTGGATTTTCATTAATACCTACTACAAATTGGACTTGATGTTCAATACTGCCCACTAATGCAAATATTTAGGGGATTATGACATAGTTGGAACCCCCATTTTCCAAAATGGTTCTAGGATTTAAATAGGTAGCATGTTTTTCTCATGCATCTCCCTCACCATTAAAATTCCTCCTAGCATGGTAGAGGGACACCTAATTGAATCGTGATACAACTTTTTTTATTCTAGAGACAATGCCTTGTAGCTTGTTCCCTCCAGGGTTTGATTGGGTAAATACTACTTTGATGATTAGTAGTGAATACTCCCCCTTGTACCTGCCACCCCTATCCGAAACTACTGATGACTACTCTCATTACCAATTGACAACTAAATTATAATAGGTTTTACTATCTTAAAAAAGTACCTAAAAACAACATTAAGCAAAAGTAAAAAATACATCACATTTCATAAGACTTTAAATGTATTACAAAAGGGGCCTTTTATAGCCCAATATTAGGGAGATGTGTAATTCCTTCCTTGTTTAAGATGGAGTTGACGCGTGGCATTTAAAAAATATTAATAACAAAAACACATTTAAAAGTCAACTATAAATAAAACATTTCAATATCTACCTTAAGTAAAATAATTTAATATCTCTGTCACACACACACATAAATAGTAATTGAAAGTAAAAAATTCATATTCAATCGATAGGTTCTTTATACTTTCCAATATAAGGAACATGTAATTCTTTCAATAATATGGAGTTGACACATGACATTTAAAAAAATATTAGTAATTCCTCGGATGGTATGATTGCCCGAGGTCTGCATGCCCCCACCACTTGATATGTCAGGAGCATGACAATTGTCCCATCGACCTTTAAAATATTTGGAAGTTGGTATAATTCAAGAAAATCGATTTCATTCCATGGCATGTGAGTTTGGTGCGAGGTTAATGGTGATTGTGAGGGAAGGTGGTAAGGTTTTTCAGTCATTCGACACTCTCCTTGCGATGATGGTAAATACACATGTCTCTTGGTTATTCTGCAAGGTTTTTTTCATAATGGAAATAGGGGAAATTATGGTTGGTGGTACGCTCTGGGTTGCTATGCCTACTTGCATGGTTGATCCTCTCTGTTCTCCTAGGGGTGTGGACTTGGTTCCTTTTTCGAGTTGGTCTAGGTTTCTAGACAAGGGTGGATGTCCTCATCCTGACATGGGGTGGGCTTCCATAGACCTTCTCCCAGTGTGTCATTTGGGTGGCGACTATTTTCATTGTGAGTGGACTTAGAGGTGGGGTCTCCTTTCACCTGGTTAGAGTGTTCCATTTAATGGGAAATACCAAGTTCTCCTTATTTTCTTCTTGTTCCTTTTTTTCCCTGGGATTTAAACCAGTCGACATGCTCCCCTCTTCTGTGTATGTTGTATACCTAAAGTTGTTTGACAATAGGGGTCTCCAGCGTAGCCTTCCCTCTGGCCATGAATTCTCTAGTTCTATTTCTCTATCTTGGCTCAACCTTGATTGCCCCATAACTGAACAATTGTCACAAGAATTCCCTAATTCCACCATGCATGGTGCCAAAAAGTGAGGCACTTCCAAGCCTCCTTCCTTCAAATGGGTACCTTGTCGATCCCTTGGCACAGGGTCAGAAAGGGTCGCGAACTAGGATATGAAGATCTTTTATATGAGTGCCCCACCAAAAATGCAACACAAAATCGACATGTATGTGAATGAGGCTAGGAATATGTGTTCTCAGACCTCAAAATGCCAAATCAAGTGGGAATTCCATGATTTGGTTTCTAACACTAGTTTTTCTAGGTATAGAGACACAAAAGTTTTTAGAGCTAAGGAGTTTTATTGGATGGACAAAACCATCACTGCTTTGTCAATGAAGTATACTTAGGTTAATCAAGTCAAGTAGGAGGAAACATTGGACAAGTTGCGATGACTAGATCAAAAATTCGTCGTGTTGTGCATAGTTTCTTTTGGAATCAACCTCAAAGTCACCAATTGGGGCTCTAACAATGAGAAGGAATATGTAAACATAGAAGGGACCCCAGGCTCCCTAGGAACTAGCTCCAATGTGATCATTACCAAGGAAGAGATGGAGGTTGATATTAAAGGCAAGACCAAGATCATGAGACCTCCAGTCATGCAAGCACAATTTTGATATCATTCTAAATTAGACATGATATGTATATGGTCTATAGGCATGTATAGGCTTATAAAAACTCTTACATACATAACGTGATTGAAGCTTAAGGGTTGTTTGGTACTTGGTTTCATTTTGATAGACATAGACATATCAAAAAAATATATTATT
>SNQJ01S0011737.1:91118-153626 GCA_010110895.2 Picea sitchensis
ATGCTCTGCCACCGAGTCTCCATCTCTCATCCTCAAGTTATACAGCTTCTTTCTCAGGAATATTTTATTTACCAGGGACTTAGACTGATACAAATTCCCCAACTTTCCCATAAATCCTTGGTTGTAGCTTCCTTTGACACATTCAGTAATACTGAATCGGAGATACACAGTCGGATTGTGCTATTTGCCTTCCGATCCAACTTTTTCCAGTCATCTGCAGAAGTTCCTGTAGGTGCAGTATTTGGATCTATTGCGATCCAATGATCTCTGTCCACCAAAATATCTTCCATATTGAGCTTCCACAGCTCAAAGATTTTCCCATTAAACTTCTTGATCTCCATCTTCAAATTTCTTTCCATTTCTTTTCACCTAAAAAAAAATACTGCAAATCTCCCATTGTAACAAGGCTTATCACAGTCTCGATCCAAACCCTTGACCACAAAGGCGTCCCCCTGAAGCCAATAAAGCTCTAATACCAAATGTAAATACTAACCTTGTATAATATCTACTGCAAACTAATATTAAGAAAAGAACAGAAAATATACAATGGCAAATACAAACATTACACAGAGATTTTTCACCTGGAAACCCAAATCGGGAAAACTAGCATATATTATATTCATACATAGTGTTACATTGTTTACAATACAATATACATATAGGAGCCAGCGACATCCAAAACCCTAACCCAATGACTTGGATTAGTCCAAAACCCTAATTCCTTAACCAGAAATAGAAAACCATCGGCAAAAACCATGTGCCGAAAAACCACCTAAATACATGTCACATTTCCCGAGGCAGAACTTTTTTTTCCGAGGGTGCTACCCCCGGACCCCTACACGGGGGGCTCCACCCCCCTGCACCCCCCTGTGCACCCGACGCAGATGCTCAGACACTACTACTCGTGCAAAGAATATAACACATACCCAACACAACGAATTTAAATGCATTAATAATAATAATAATAATAAAGTATTAATACACTAATGTATTAATGTATATTGTAATGTGTTAATTAATCAATACATCGATACATTATTAATTAATACATAACTAATGTATCCATACAATAAAACATTAATAGGTTTGGCATATGAGGTTAGGGTTTCCATAGTAAAGCTATGATGTAGGGTTTCTGCAACGTGACAACCATCGTGGACTTGACGTGGAGGTCTTCGTTGGACTCTTGGGATTAGGAAGAAGATCCTAAGAGTTTTCATGGAAAGAATGGCAGACCCAGTGGATATCTCATGGGCAGATGAGGATGATTTGTGGGCCAGTGAAGGGCTCTTCCTGGCTGAAAAAACCTACAAATTGATGTATGACTATATGCATTAGGTTTTAGGCATGTCAGCGCCAGCTGCTAAGCACCTTGACCAACCAATAGAGGCTACTCGACAGTTGTCCCCCGATCCCAGTAGTGGAAGCGCACTAGGCTCTTGTCACGTGATGGAAACACGCCAAGGTGAGGGAAGGCACATGGGCTACCTCCCTCGAGATGAATGCTCCCCTGATTCAACTAAAACCGCTCCTAAACCTCGTCCTAGTGTTATTTTTCCGAAATTACCTATGAGGAACCCTCCATTGCGTGTGGGTGGTGTTGGTCATAACAAGGCTTCTGGTAGTTCTGCATGTTCTCACTGCAAACTCAAGAGTTGGAAAGTTAGAGAAGCCAAGTCCAGTTGTGTTCTCAGAAGGGATTTCACAATGGACAAGGTAGCTAGTTTAGTCAAAAAAGATTTAGTTGGTAAATTGTTTTATACCAGAATGAGTAAGGTTCAACTGGAAGACTGTATATTAATATTTTGGAATCCAATCATAGGGTACTGCCCTAGATTTAGCCTCCTTTCTAACCATTGGATGGTCTTTCATTTCCTATCTGAGGGTGATCTGTTGAGAGTTATGAGTTATCCTTGGATTATTGGAAGAGGCATTTTAATTCTTAAGAGGTGGTACCCATGTTTTAATCCACTGTCTAAAAGCTGCTTGAAAGGGTATTTTTGGATGTTGCTCCCCTACTTTCCTATCAAGTTTTGGTCTGTTAAAATTTTCGAAGCCATTACTAAGTTGGTAGGGAAGTTTATCTTCTTTGATGATCAATCACTTCGTTGGAGTAACAAGCGACTCGCTTGACTTCTTGTGGAAAATGACCTAGACAGGGGTTACTAGACGTTATTGATATCTATATAGGGGATACCCACCTCCGTCAACCTGTTGACTACTGGAGGGATCCTTTCCATTGTCATTCTTCCTAGAAACCAAGTCACCTTAAAGAAAACTATCCAGACTCCATGAAACACATATATGACTCAGAACAACAAGGGACGACTGAAGACCAAGTTGGATTACCCTGTCCCGAGCTATTCGAAAAAAGATCCTTCCTTTGTAAGATGCAACTATTATTCCCATCCTTCTTTAATAAAATCTGGACTCCAATGAGATTGATTATTTAATAAATAATGAAAGTTGGGTTCTTGAGATGTTCGAAGATTTTTGGGACCTTATTATGAAGAATTTTGATGGTCCGGGTGTTTGTCCTAGCTTAGATTATAAGGGATTGGATTCTGTAAACAATCCTCTGTGCTCTCCTGGTGATACTCAGCATCCCCTCCCCTAGGATACTATTCGACAATTGACGTCCCAACCAATCATGTGGGTAATTGTAAGTTAATTTCTAGCTTTTTGGGTCAGCCTAGAACATGAATTTTAGGCTCTTCCCCCTCTCCTATGGTTTCGGAAGTCCCTACTGATCCCTTTGGTGGTGAATGTGTAGCCTCAAATTTTTCTTCTTGTCCCTCAGGTGGAGATAACTGTCCTAATGACACTCTGTTAAATTTCTCTTTGAACCTTAAAAGCAAGGCTATCAAGGCCTTATCTCCTTTGCTCCTTTCTATATCCAAAAATACTACAAATTTTTCCTCCATTACAAACTGTTCCAATGTGAATATCAAGAAAAAGTCTCGACCTCGTATTCCAAAGAAACCTCCCAGGGTTATTGAAGGTGGTCTAGCACATTTTGGAGCATTGTACCCCATTATTTTAGAACCTGACCGTTCTCAAGAACATTTCTCTCTGTCTCTTTGAACCCTATTTGTGATAGGGTTCCCATCCCCGCCCTTAGAGAAATCCATCCACCCTCTGTTGTTCCCTTATGTTTATTCTTTCTCTCAACCTTTGTGGGTTTGGGGGACCCACAAAAATTGCATCCCTCAAATTACTTCTGAAGTAGGTTAACCCTGATATTGTCTTCCTTCAAGAAACCTTGGCGGATGGTGAAAAGGATAAAAAAAAACTTCTTCAATGTCTTCCAATGTGGAACTGTCTCGCTCTGGATCCAAATGGTCATTCTGGTGGTTTATTGACTGGGTGGAACCCAACTTATTTTGAGTTATGTGAATTTGGCACCAATGGAAGTATTTTTCTGGAGGGAAGATTTAAACATTCTATTGAAAAGCTGAAACTCCTCAACTGTTATGCACCATATAAAGAAAGGGAAATTTTTTGGAAACCCCTTTTGAATTCTAGTTTACTGAGAAGAAAAGAGGGAATTATAGTTGGAGTTGACCTTAATTTTAATATTTATGCCTAGGAGGTGTGGGGAAACTTGGCTAGGAATGATCCTCTTGCATATTGCTTTTCTAATATTCTACAAACTACTAGGTTAGTGGATATCCAACCGATCCAAATGGCTCCTACATGGAGGAATGGAAGAGATGGAGCAGCTGGTATATCAAAAAGATTGGACCAGTTTCTTATTGATGAAACCCTACTTGGAATTCATAGTAAAACTAGATATTGGATCATAAAATCCACCATATCGGATCATAATCCAATCTTCTTATAGTTTGAGAAGTCTTTCTATAAAGTTGCCCCTCCCTTTAAATTCAATAGCACCTGGATATATGATCTGGGGTTTTCTTCCCTTATTAGGAACACTTGGAAAACAATGGAAAATTGGTCGGATATATATTCTATCCATATGCTATGCGCAAAATTGAGGAACTTAAAGAAAGTAGTCATTCTTTGGCAAACAAAAAAAATAAAAAAAATTCACTCAAAACTTCTTAGCATTGAACAAAAAATGTCAGAAATTTTTGAGAATTGTCGGTCATCGGTGTTCATGCAAGAAGATATGAATCTACTTAGGTCCCTTAAATAAAGGAAGGATAAGATACTAGAAATGGAAGAATCCACATGGAGGCTCAGAAGTCGGGCAATATGGATTGATAAGGGTGACAATAACACAAATGTTTTTCATAAATTTGCTTCCCAAAGAAGATGACAAAACACTATCTGGGATATAACTGATAATGAAGGATGCTACAAATCTACAAAAAATGATATTAAGGAGAATGCATTTAAACATTTCAAATCCCAATTTAGCACGATAGAGGCAGAGGATACATGTAATTAGATCAAAGTACTCAAGGATGTGCCCAGGTTTTTTAATGATGCATAAAGCGATGAGATTGAAAAATATGTCACATTAGAGGAAGTTAAGGAAGTTGTTAGTAGAATGATAAAGGATAAAATCCCTGTCCCAGATGGGTGGACATAATAACTCTTCCATGATTTATTTGACATTATGGGGGGAAATCTTCACAGGGTAGTTGAGGATTCTAGATGTATAGGTCATATTCTGGGAGCTCTCAATGCTACCTTCTTTGCCCTTATCCCCAAGGTGAGAAAACCATAATACTTTCATGATTTTAGGCCTATATCCCTCTATAATATTGTATATAAATTTATCTCTAACATCATTGCCTCCCGACTGAAAGACAACCTGGCATCAATTATCTCTTCCGAACAGTTTGGCTTCCTTAAAGATAGATTGATCTATGATGTTGTGGGGATAGCCCAAAATTGTTTACACACTGCTAAGTTTAAGAAGTTAATCTCAATTATTCTTAAGTTGGACTTAAATAAGGCATATGGCAATGTGAGCTAGAAATTTCTACGGTTGTTGTTAATTCATATTGGATTAAAATGGGAGGTTACCCAATGGATTATGGCTTGTGTAACTTATGTTAACATGACAATTTTGATAAATGACCCCCCTACTGAATTCTTTAAGAGATACTGAGGTTTGCGACATGGCTGCCCTCTCTACCCTTTGTTGTTCCTTTTGGTTGTCGAGTGTTTTAGCAGATTATTGAAAAAGGCTGTGGAAGTAGGGTCTTTTCATGAAATCAAAGTTGCTTCTGAGACTATTATCTCACATCTTTTCTTTGTTGACGATGTTCTCATTTTAGGCATTGGAAATTTTGATGATTGGATGGTGTTTCAATCTATTTTAACAAAATTTTGTCTTGCCTCTGGTATGGATGTTAATTTCCATAAGTTGTGCTTCCTTGCACAAAATATAGATCCCAGTATGGAGCAAAGGTTGCAGGCAACATTCAATATACAATTTATTAGTATTAAAGAAAGTATGAAATACCTAGGATTTTATTTAAAACCTAACAACTACATGTTGGCAGATTGGAAATGGATGATTCAAAAGGTCGAGAAGAGGATTGTAAACTGGTCCTTCCGTTGGATCTCTATGGGAGGCAGTCTTATTTTAACAAAATCTGTGTTACAAAGCCTTCATGTGTATTGTCTTAGTCTAGTCAAGATTCCTTCCTCCATCCTCCATAGTATCCAACAATTCATTGCTAATTTCATATGGATAGGAGCTAGAAAAAATACATGCTTCCACTTAACTAAATGGAAAAACATCGTTAGGCCAAAGGAAAATGGTGGATGGGGTATTCAAATTTTTTATTGGTTCACCCAATATTTGGCTGCCAAGTCATGCTGGAGAGGCCTATTCAGTAAAGGATTATGGAATTCATTACTAAAAAATAAATATCTTAAAGGTATTGACCTAAAATCTTGGTTGCACAGATATAGATGTAAGTTCCTGGTAGCCTCTATTATCTGGAAAAATTTCACAGTTTATATGCCTATTATTAAGCAGTGGCTAGCTTGGTCGATTGGATGTGGTAAACAAGTCATTCTTGGGTTAGATCCTTTCATTGAAGGTAATGCATCTTTCAGACTCTCAATTCCTCTAATTCAACATCTTAATAATTTGCATATCTTCTCATTATCACAAGCGGCTTTTCCATATTATGTTGGTACTAAACAAGGATGGCTTGAGGCTAATCACCTTGGTCAGTAAGGCAAGAAGGCTACAAAATGGAGAAAATTTATTTTAATGATGTGGAGTAGTGGAATATATCTTAATAATTCGAGTGATAAGATAGTCTGGTCTTGGAACAAAGCTATGGGTTATGTAATTACTAATTTAGCATATCAATCCATTTCTTTTATTAACCTCTTGGATGAGAATAGATGGTGGTATAATGCTATTTGGAAAGTAAGTATGTCAGGTAAAATTATTTGTTTTATGTGGCTATGTTTGAAGGACTGTATTCTTACTAATGCAAATTATAGGAGAAGGGGTGGGATTGGACCTTATGCATGTAGTCTCTATCTCAGAGATGAATACATGACCACACACATCTTTCTGCACTGTCAAACTTATCAATCCATTTGGAAAGATTTCCTAAGTTATATTAAGATTCCATAATCTTGGAGTTGTTCTTCTTTAGAATATATATGCTACTTTGGTTTGCTCAATATGCAAATATGCGACATATTCCTTTTCTGGTGATTTGGGGAATTTGTAAGTACATGAATAAATTATTATTTGAAAATTGGCCCAGACGTGATTCCAATATAGTCACTAAAATCCTTCTTTCAATTAAAGAACACACTAGGGCTTGCGAAGTTGACAAATTGGAATACATTCTCAATCCAGTCTACATTTATGATACTCCTATTGAGTTCTTTGATGACACAATTCTTGATGATTTTTGTGGCATTGGTATTTTCCTTAAAATTAGGTCAGAGCACTTATTCAGAGTTCATTTTGTTGGTGGTAAAGGAAACAATATGAAAGCAACAATCTTGGGATTATGGGGTCTCTTACACTTTGCTTCTAGATTATCCATAAATAAGATGATGGTGGTTGGAGATTCAAAGGTGGCCATTGACTGGATTAATGAAAAATCAAAATTGAATATGTTATATCTAAATACTTGCAAAGATAAAATCAGGAGATTAAAAGATAGTTTTGATGGAATCAAATATATGCATGTGCACAAGAAATTTAACTCTGAAGCAGATTCATTATCCAAAAACGCTCTGGACTATCCTACGGGATGAGTTTTTTTCGAGGAATCTATAAAAGGAGATGTAGTCAATGCATATAGATTCTTTTTATTTTAAAGATAGAAGCACTCAAATGTCTTCCTAGTTCTAGATGGAAAGTTGTTTTGTCATGTCATGTACTTATCATATTTTGTTCTAGCATGCACTTCCTAGATTGAAGTCAACAAGAACAGGGTTAGAACAAGTTATATTCTTTTGTCAAACTATTAAGAGACCATCAGTTCTTTGATCCATATGTATTTGAAAGGTTCACTTGATTCCTAATAGAATAACAATGAAACTGTTTTTTTCTGCGTGAGAAAAAAGTAAAACATTAATAAAGTATAAATAGAGTAACAGAATAATACATTAATAAAGTAGTAGCACATTATTAAAGTATTCATATATTAATACTTGATTATTACATTAATGTATTGTAAAAATTAAAGTCATCAATACATTATTAATCAACCCATGGCTAAGATATTAAAACAATAATAAAGTAATACATTAATAATACACTAAATACATAATTAAATATATTAACAAATTAAATGCATAAATAATTACATTACTAAAGTATAAATACATTAATAAAGTAGTAATACATTGACCATAAAGTATTTAGTAATACATTATTAAATTATTAAAACATTAATAATACATTATTACATGTAATATATAAATTAAAGTATTAATACATTAATTGAAAATGACCATGATTGATTACGGTTGATCATGACAATGGTTTCTTGTGGTTGACCATGGCAATGACCATGACCGTGGTTAAATTTGCTAGACCTTGGTATTCTTTGGGAAGGAAAGGAAGACTATGGTTGACATGGTTAATTATTGTTGACTATGACCTTGCTTGACCATGACCATGGATAATTATGGTTGACCATGGCTAATTGTGGTTGACCTTGGATTACCATGATCATGGTTAATTATGGTTGATCATGACCATGGTTAACTTCCATATAAATTCACTATGGTTGGCCTTCTGATCCAGGTAGATATCGGTGGCCACCCACCTTTTCCAACTGGCTCAAAATAGTTTTATGGAAATTTACTATTTTTAGCAGTTTTTAACTTCTCGGGCCATTTTGAGGGACTAAATGAAGGTGTTTTGGGACCGAGTTTCTCAATGATATCCAAAGGCTATGATTGAGCCCCCTAAATGAATCTCCTCAAAGATACCTTTCCAACGAGTTATCATACACCCCAAACATAGATCGTATGCCAAACTTACGCTTGTGGGAAGTTGATACACCAAACTACCCAAAACGGGGTCCACAAAACTGTTGGATTTTCATCTTCCGGGGTTAGGGTTTTGGATTTTATATATGATAAAAAGGCCTTTGCAGCCCCATTGTAAAATCATCTTCTTGTGAATGAGATTAGTCATCACATCTCTTCTCAGAGATAAGATGCCACCATTCCAGCGAGTCTTTCACTCTCTATTTTTACAGTCTTTGTACATTATCGTTCATTAATAGAAATTGTATTACTATATCTCTGTGTTTATGATTGTGTCTCTGAAACATTTATGCTATATTCTTGGATATATGATACATATATATTCGTTTCTTTATTATATCTCCTTTCTCATTTTGTGCCGAAAATAATCCGGATCAGTGGTATCAGAGCAGGCTACTCTTGATCAATTTTTTGTGCATGTCCCCGAAGAGGTCTAAGTATAGAAAGTTGTGTTTCAAGATTGTATCTATTTAGTAAAACTCGCACACCCAATAAACCCTCCATGGTGGAAGAAAATAAAAATGACGGAGCATAAGATTCTATCAATCTGTTGCTTGAGCAAGCTCTCATCTGATAGAGGGATGAAATGATGGAGAATTTTTCCCACATCCTTCAATGCCTGCTAATAGCAATAGGTGCATCTTTATTGAACAACCACTTTGGAAGAACCTCTCCTTTCAAGGTACAAGTTAATTTTGATAGTCCATTATTTGAAGGCCAGATAGATGTAGATGCCCTAGACAAATGGTTAAATCTGCTAGAAGGTTATTTATCTGTTCAACATTTTTTTGACAGGGAAAAGATCACCTTCGAACTCCTTAAATCTTTCCCCCATGTCAAACATTGGTAAGAAACTCACTAGGAGAAAATTTTTACAGAAGATTCTGGAATATATGGGGCTGATCCCACTTGGGATTTTTTTTGTGGATGCGGTAAATGAACAATATTACCTTGTTGGAAGCTATGAGGACCAGTATATGAGATGAAACACACTATGACAATAGTGGGGCCAAGCAGTTCTAGAGTTCGCCAATACCTTCCATACCTTGTGCACCAAGATGGGTATCAAAGACTCTGAGTGACATTTGGTTCTGAAATACTGTGGGGCTCTACATAGATACATCCAAACTGAAATGGAATTTTTGGATGTCTCATCACTCGATGTTGCATATCAATATGATGTTAAAATAGAGTAGAAATTTAGGCACCAGAACAAACGGGAGTTTGGATCTGCAAATCCGCAACAACCAAAGTATGATAAAGATGGCCCTAACAAACATTTTCCTAAAAAATAGTCCAAGCCACAAAAAAAGAAGGGTCACGTGAAGACAAAGAAGAACACCGAAAAATGGTGTGATTTCCACATAATCCCCTGGCACAACATTGATGAATGTCACTCAAAATAGTCATTGGTGGTTGAGATAAAAGACAAGGAGATGAACCTTGATTCATAATATGATTCTAAAAATATTGGTAAGAGACAGATCATCGACGCAAACCCCACTGCTATTGTCGCAATCGCAACAATTCAACCAGAAGAACCAACAAATATCGACGAGGGGGAACGCCTTTTTCATTCATAGATGTGGGTGAAGGGGACACCACTACATTTTATTGTTGATAGTGGAAGACAAAATAACCTCATCTTAGCAGAGGTCCTCAAACAGTTGGGATTGTCAACAACACCACACCTGCAACCATACAACATTGGGTGGCTTCGACATGGACGCGATTTCCATGCCAGCCAATAGTGTCGATTGTCATACAACATCCAACCCTTCAAGGATGAGGTATTATGTGATTTTTCCCCACTAGATGTCTGTGATGTTCTCTTGGGCCAACCATATATGTGGAAGAGCCATGTTGTTTATGAGTCTCGACCCTGTAGTGTCATTGTTTCTCTAGGGGTCCATCTCTACAGAATACCAGAGGTAGTTCCGACTATTGTTCCACCTAAATAGTGCCGCAAGGTAGTATTTCATACTACAAAATTAAGATTCTTCACAATCTATTCAAAAGGTGAACAAAAGGATACTGTAACCACTACAACCTCGGCCCAAGCACCTTCTATCCAATAGAAGCAGGTCGACAATATTGCAGCAAAGTGAAAATATTCCTTTTCCACACAGAAATATAATGTAGCCATACTAGTTAAAAAGGTCCAACCCTTCTAGTCACATGTTTGTGACAACCTTCAACAAGCTAAGTAGTGCAACTTCTCCAACAAGGAAAGCAACTCATCAAGATGTAGATTTAGCAAATGCTTTTCCCTCTCCCCTGGGAACTCAACGAAATGGAGACCATTTCTTCCCAAGGAGGGAGGATTGATCCAGGTGCGTATCGGTGGCCACCCACCTTTTCCAACTAGCTCAAAAGAGTTTTTTGGCAATTTTGGTAATTTACTATTTTTAGCAGTTTTTAATTTCTTGGGCCATTTTGAGGACCTAAATGAAGTTTTTTGGGGATAGAGATTATCAATTATATACAAAGGCTCTAATTGAGCACCCTAAATGAATCCCCTCGATGATACCTTTTCAACGAGCTATCGTGCACCCCAAAAAGATACCGTATGCCAAAGTTACGCCCCCGGGAAGTTGATACACCAAACTACCCAAAACAGGGTCCACAAAACTATTGGCTTTTCATCTACTGGGTTTAGGGTTTTGGATTTTATTTATGATAAAAAGGACTTTTGGGCCTCATTGTAAAATCTTCTTCTTGCAAATGAGAGTAGTCATCACATATCTTCTCATAGATAAGCTGCCACCATTCTAGCGAGTCTTTCACTCTGTATTTTTACAGTCTTTGTACATTTTCTCTCATTAATATAAATTGTATTATTGGATCTCTATGTTCATGATTGCATCTCTGATACATTTATGTTATATTGTTGGATATCTGATACATATCTATACATTTCTTTATTATATCTTCGCTCTTCTTTTGTGCCGAAAATAATCCGGATCACCTTCACCATGGATGACCTTTACTACATGATTGAACTTGGTTGACCATGACCATGACCATGATTGACTGTGGTTTACCATGGTTGACAATGGATAACCATGTTTGACAGTTGTTTTCCATAAGTGACCATGGTTGTCCATGACCATGGTTGACCAAGACTAAGGATGACATTCAAGTAGCGACAATTGGAATTGTTTGTCACATTACGATGATGTGATATTTGTGTCACATTGCGAAGATGAGGATATGTTCCTGACATTCTGACGATGATGCTATGTTCATCACATTGCGACAATATGGTTATTTTCGTCAGTTTGCGATGGAGGGGCTAAGTTCATCACATTGCAACGACAGGATATTTGCATCACATTATGATGACAAGATATTTTCATCGCATTGCGATGACAGGGATATGTTCATCATATTACAATGATGAAATATTGTTTGCCACATGTTGATGAAGATGGGGCTATGTTCATCACATTGCAATGATGGGATATTGTTCGTCACATATTGAGGACAAGGGGATATTTTTTGTCACATATTGACGATGATGAGGATATTGTGAAGACGGGGCTATGTTCATCACATTGTGACAAATGAAATTTAAGTAAAAAGTGGCTATGTGATGGACATAAATGTCTTATGTGATGAACATAAATGTTGTATGTTCATCACATTGCGATGATAGGACATTTGTTTCAACAAAAGGGATATGTTCATTGCATTGTGACGAGAGACATTTAATTAAAAAGTGGCTATGTTATGAACACAATTGTCCTATGTGATGAACATACATGTCGTATGTTTATCACAATGTGATTATAGGACATTTATTTCAAATACAGGGTTGTGTTCATCACATTACGTCAACAAGACATTGTTTGTCACATTATGATGATAGGATATTTGCGTCACATTGGAACGATGATGATATGTTCATCACATTGCGGCAATGAGGCCATGTTTGTCACATTGTGAAAATATGGTTATGTGCATCACATTGTGATGATGAACTAATGTTTTTCACATTATGACAATATGGTTATGGCCACCCATGGTCATCTATGGACAACAACTATCAAACATGGTTAACTATTGTCAACTATGGTCAACCACAACCAACCATGGTCACGATCAACCATAGTTATGTTCATCACATTGCGACAATATGTTTATGTTTGTCACATTGTATTTTCATCGTATAAGGCTATGTTCATCACACTACGACAATATGGTTATGTTCTTCACAAAGCGACAACAGGGCTATGTTCATCACATTGCGAAGACGGAATATTTGCATCACATTATGAAGACTGGATATTTGTGTCATATTTTGATGACAGGGCTATGTTCATAACATTGCAATGACAGGATATTGTTTGTCATTTATTGACGATGAAGAGGATATTGCGATGACAAGGGTATGTTCATCATGTTGTGACAACAATACATTTAAGTAAAAACTAGCTATGTCATGAACATACATGTATGTTCATCACATTGCGACAACATGACATTTACTGCGACGACAAGACTATGTTCATCACATTGTGATGAGAAGACATTGTTTGTCACATTATGATGACATGATGTTTGCATCACATTGTGACGACAAGGCTATCTTCATCACATTGCAATGACAATGCTATGTTCTTGGGACAACGAGGCTATGCTCATCACATTTATAGGAAATCATCTTGAACTTTGTAGATGATGAATTATACGTGTTCTAAGGACATTGGTAGCAAATATACTTGATCTATACTTGTTCTAAGAACATTGATAGAAAATAATTTAATAATTTATACTTGTTATAAGAACATTGAAAGAAAATCATGATGAACTCCAAATTTATACTTTCAATTGGAAGAATTCCAACTTTTACTAAGATAGGATAAATGTATTGCACCTAATTTCATGGCTATTATTATAAGTAGCTTCTAATTTTTCTTAAATTTTTCCATAATTAAATACTAAACTCCAAATATCATGGTAGGTGGGGAAACACATGCTTCAAATTAGTCTTTTTTTAGAAAAAACAAAATTTATAGTTTTACAATTGTTCTCAATATCCAAATAAGCTTTGAATCTATGAAATATTTTTTACAGTTCATTATACTTAAATTTCATTATGACTAAAATCAATTTCGACATACTTATACAATAAACTTCTTTCATATTATTATTACTAAAAATAAAATTAAAATATATGATTTTTTTAGTTAATGATAATTATTTTTTAAAAATAAGTATAAATTTGTGAAGCACTTTGTTAAAACAATAAAGAAAATGATTAATTTTTCATGTACTATATTTATAATAAATCTAGGTTTTTCAAACAATCATTTATCACTATAATTTCAACATAAAATCAATTTCAAATATTTATAAAAATAAACATATTTAAAATTATTATTATTAAAAAAACAAAATATATAATTAATTAATATGAAATGATCACTAAATTATATTAAATTAAAATAAATCTTTAAAAACTTTTTGAATTGCTTGTAAAAATGGTTTTATGATAACTAATTATACATTCCAACAAACTTATAACCCATTATTCATAAATTTGAAAAAATTTAATAACAAAATTATAACATAAAGTAATACTCACATTCTCAAACACAACCATCTTGCCCAACTTTTGATTTTTCTACAAAGTTATAACCAACAATATTAAACATATAATTTGAGACCATTTCACAAACTGAATTTATTGCAAAATGTAACTTTGAACTATGTAGCATATATGGAACCTTCTTTTCCATAACTTAACACATCATATATATATTTTTAATAACTAAAATTTGGATACTAAAGTTGTTCATTTCCCATGTTCATTTTTTCCAGCACTGTTGCGTACTATTCAGCTGGAAAGGTAAACGAGGCATACTATTCAGCTAGAAATGTAGCCCAATGTTAAGAGGAGAGAGATAGTCAGGGATTCAAACTACAAAGCACACGCATTAGGGTTTTTAGCTCAATGAACGAGATCTGTAAATTAAGCCCAATGTAAAGAGGAGAGAGATAGTCAGGGATTCAAACTACAAAGTACACGCATTAGGGCTTTTAGCTCAATGAATGAGATCTGTAAATTAAATTAGTATAGCCATTCAAAATCGTGGTTGATGAATGTTAGGTGTGGATAGAAAATGAAACACACAGTATAATCAGAAAATGAGCATCTACAACTAGCATAGTCAGCTTGCTAAATCTAAAGTTTAATCATTTAAACGTGGCAATTATATAATGTTACAATAATTTCTTAATATGATTAGGTAAATGATGAATGCATTCAAAAATACAAGAAAGTTATGAAGAGGAAATCACATTTATTGATTTGGGAGGATGACTAAGAATATGCCAGCATCTTCAATTGTTAGTCATAGATTAGAATTTTAAATTAAAAAGTGATTAATTGTGCTCATTGTCAATAGGTGTGTACGCCTTTCAGCATAATTAACAACTTATTAAGTTTTTTTTAGTTACTAAGGATTGAACACAGAAACTAAAACTAAATAAGTTATGAAGAGGAAATCACATTCATTAATTTGGGAGGACAACTAAGAATATACCAACATCTTCAATTATTAGCCATTAGATTAGAATTTTAAATTAAAAAGTGATTAATTGTACTCTTATCTATACACCTTTCAACATAATTAACAACTTATTAAGTTTTTTTTAATTACTAAGAACTGAAAAAAAAAACTAAAACTAAAACTAAATGCATAATCAATTTGTGATCAATTTTGTGAGAATTGTAAGTTCAACAAAATGAAATGCATCAACGTTATAAATTAAACTAAAGGAAATTCATGACCGTTGTAAACAAAATACATATGATAGTGGTGAGAGCTATGTAAGTTAAACAAAATGAAATGAGTTAAAGCTGTAAATTAAACAAGGAATTGCATGACCATTGTAAACCAAATACACGATTGATGTAATATATTAACCATACATTAAAATGAATGTATATCTTTATGAATTGCATGAGAGCACCATGCATGTAAACTGAACAAATTGCATGAGACCATTAAACGCAGATACGAATTCATAACTACGCAACTGGTTACCAAACACCGTGAGAATAAGTCTGCTAAACACTACGAGAAGAAGTCTAGGGTTGAAGAGAAGTCTACTGTTCAACAAGAATCCACTGATCCCACGATCCACTGTTTAGCTATGTAGCACGATCCGATGCAACAACGATCCACTGTTTAGCTATGTAGCACGATCCGATGCAACAACGATCCACTGATAGTACTATCCAACATTCAGTGATGCATCAACGCAATTAAAGATCATGATAGGGTTCAGTGATGCAGAGACCAATAAAGGAATAGGGTTGATTAATCCATCGATTTCAATAGGGGAAGCCTATCGGTGTAACAAATAATGACAAAGGGTAGATAATGGAAGAGGAAGGCAGGGAAGAGGAACACTTGTAATGGGTATTATGTGTAAGTCAAGAGGTGTGAAGAAGAAAGTATTACAATGAAGTTATCTTTGGTCTTCATATCATAGTTAGAATTGGCACCGAAGTTTATGTTATTACAATGAAGTTATCTTTGGTCTTCATATCATAGTTAGAATTGGCACCGAAGTTTATGTTAGAATTGATGTTAGAAGTGGCAACCAAGCGGACTCAGAGGTTGAGATAACTGTGAAGAAGGGACAAATTGAATGGAAATAGAGGGCATTAGTTCTAAATAGGTGGAATGGGAAGAAGAGGAAATAGTTTGACAGATCGGAATAAGTGGGATACATGTAGGGTGCAAGGTAGAATAGTTGGTAAGCACCGACATGGGTTTAATAGAAGGAGAAAGAAATAAATGTATCAATTGATGGCTGGTGATGGCATTGGAGTGAGAGGAGAAATTGATATTGATATTGATATTGATATTGAGAGGAGAAATGGTGGGGAAGGGAATTGATATTGAATTGATATTGATGGGAGGATTCACTAGCTTAGATACATGATGGTTATAATCGATGGGCATTGGAGAGGGTTGAAAAGAACGTGTGGATGAAGGATCAAAGGAATCACTGGAATGTTGAAACACTGTAAATCAATTTTGTAAATCAATTTTCCAAGTTTTTTTTGAAGATATGGGCATATTTCTAGGGTTCTATTATTTTGCGTTCACTTGAACCAAATCAACTAAAAATATAATTGTTTGGGTGTACATTAAATTTATGTAATTGTTTAAGAGATGCTTCATAAAGATGTAAGTCCGTAGATGTAAGAGTGTGGGATGAGTGTGAGAGATGGTTGTAAGTCTCGTTTTGGTTGTTGTAATTCTCCTTTGAACAATAAGAAAATCGACTATCATTGCCTCGTGGATGTTTCCCTTTCAAAGGGTTTTACCAAGTAAATTCGTTGTGTTCTTTGTGTGTAATTGATGTTATCTTTGTTTTGCTAATTGTTTCCATCAAATATGTTTGTGTTTATGCTTCCATTGCACAACAAATGGTATCAGAGGTCAGATTTGAAGGATATGAGAGTGAAGGAGAAAGAGAATTCACTTGAAAATGGAAAGACAAATGAATGAATCAATCTGACTGCTCTTAGGTGAGAGAGACTACACCCGGAAACAACAAAAAAAAAACTGCTTACTCCATTGTCATTCCACAACTAAGATACATGATTATAAAAGAATACATTATGTAGAACAAATCACTAAAAAATAGAATCTAAGTCTAAATAGGCACACAATCATAACTGTGTAACTATCTAATAAATAGTTTCTTCATTATTTCTAAGTCTCCCCCTTAATGGAGAAAGGATTGACTTCCACACCTAATATCCCCCTAATCAATTCAAATTTTAACTTCCCAAGAGGCTTAATGAAAATATCAACAACATTTTCATGGGTATTACAATACATTAAATCAACATCATTAGACTGCATCTTTTCTCGAACAAAATGAAACTCATCATCAACATGCTTTGTTCTTGCATGATAAACATGATTATTTTCCAACTTGATTGAGCTCTGGTTATCACATCTGATCACTATAGATTTCCTTTGTTCTTCTCCAACATCTCAAATAATTCTTCTCAACCAAACAACTTCACAAGTTGTTGCACACAAAGCTTTATATTCTGCATCAATAGATGACAAAGATACAATAGGTTGGTTCTTACTGATCCATGAAACAACCCTGGATAAAATACCAAAAGCATAGCCTATAGTAGATCTCCGATCATCTATATTGCCAGCCCAATCTGAATCTGAGTAACCTGACAACTCAACATCAAATGAATCAGTGAATTTAATACCATAATCAATTGTGCCTTTAAGATACTTGAGTACCCCCTTCGCTGCATTCTAATGGATTTCTAGAGGTCTTGCCATAAACTGACGTAACACACTAACATAATATGCTATGTTAGGTCTGGTTGTAGTGAGATAGTTCAAGCTTCCCACCATCTGTCTATACATTGTACCATCTACCTCATTTGAACCATCATCATGAGAGAGTTTTTATGTTCTGCTGCATTGGAACAAAAACAATTTTACACTGATCCATTTAGAACTTCTTAAGTACTTCTATGACATATTTACCCTGGGAAACAAAAGTTTGACCAACATTTCTCCAAAATTCAAGAACTAGGCAAGTATGTAACTCACCGAGATCTTTAATTTCAAATACCTATGACATATGATCCTTAATTTCATTAATCATTTTTTCAGAATTTCTTGTAATAATTAAATCATCAACATATAAGGAAATTAATACAACATGTCCCTTCGAGGATCCCACAATCTATATCCCTTAACTCCATCACCATACCCAACAAAGATAAACCTTTTTTATTTTGAATCCAACTTGGAACATTGATTCTTAGGAATAAGAGCATAAGCCTCAGAAGCAAAAATTTTAAGATTTGAATAATCAAAAGGGTGACTTGTCCATACCTCTTTTGGAATCTTACAGTCTATTGCAGCTGATGGTAATCGCTTTACCATATAACATGTTGTAAAAATTGTTTCTGCCCACAATTCATGCTGCAACTTGGAATCAAGGATGATTTTAAGGATGGAAATTTATTTTAAAATGTAGAAACCTTAGCGAATATTACTAATCCTTCATATTCCAACTATAAATGTTTGGCAATATTTTTATAAAAATATTCAAATTTCTAAGGATTTTATATACTTTGTATAAAATTTGGGTGATTTTTAAGGTAAAATAATTTTATCCTATAGAATTTGGGCGAATCATTTTTAAAATGGAGAATTTTTTTTTGGGAAAAACCATGGAAAATTAGCCCGTGAGAGAAATTTAGCCCCTAAAATCATCCCTTCTTAGAATTACTGAGCATGCTCCTTGCTCTCTCTAGAAGAATCTTATCCATGCATTCATCAACACCATTTTGCTAAGTTGTCAATCAATTTCCCAGCATTTCTCCAAACTTCAATACCTTGGCATTAATGTAACTCACCAAGATATTTCATTTCAAATATCTGTAACAACTGCTCCTTAATTCCATTAACCAATTTGTAAGAATTTTTTGTAATAATTAAATCATCAACATATAAGGAAATCAATACAAGGTAGTGATAGATACCTCCAGGTATACCTCCACGCATGTGCTCTAACCTCCATGCAGTGATACCTCCAGGTATACCTCCATGCATACACCAATGTTGCGATGCCTCCACGCAGAGCAACCAAGATACCTCCATGTAGGAGCTATAACACATAGCACTGGTGAAGAGCTCAGTTTTCAAGTCAGGCACCATGAACAATTGTAGAAACTACTCCTCAAGGGAGTCCTTGTTCCACAGGCCCTCAATTAGTTTGAGAAATGCGACTAGGGAACATGACGATGACCTCCAGTTGCTTGATTATAAGTGTAAAAGAGAGAAGGATAATCCTTGAAGGATATGACCATAGGTGCAAGAGTTGGTAGCACACATAAAAATGAAGTCAACAACACACATGAGTCTGTAGCACACAGAATTTAGACGCTTCACCAACCTTCACAGAAAAACGAAGCCGACAACGATACCTCTTTGGAACTCCATGCAGGAGAGTAGCAATGGCCAGAAACGATGGTGAATTAGGTTGTTATTCCTTGGAGGATTCTCTACATGATACTCCTTCACTCAAGAAACAATTCCTTGAAACGATGTCAATCAATTTCCCAAGTTTGTTTAAAGATATGGGTCGATTTCTAGGAATTGGCACAAAAGCAATTTTACATTGATCCATTTTAAAATTCATAAGTACTTCTCTGACATATTTACCCTAAGAAACAAAATTGTTACCATCATTTCTCCAAAATTCAATACTTAGGAAGTAATGTAACTTAGCAAGATCTTTCATTTCAAATACCCGTGACATCTGCTCCTTAATTCCATTAATCAATTTGTCATAATTTCCTCTAATAATTAAATCATCAACATAATGAAATCAATAGAACATTCCCCTTCTTATCAAACTTGGTATACATATTTGGATAATTTTTGCTCCTCATAAAACCTTTTTTAAGAAAGAAGGAATCTATCTTCTCATACCATGACCTAGGTGCATGTTTCATCCCATACAAAGATTTCTTTAATTTACATACTAAATGTTCCTGACCATTTTCGAAAAACCCCTCTAGTTGAGTAAGGTAAATCTCCTCCTTTAACTCACCATTCAGAAAAGAAAATTTTACATCTAATTGGTGAAGCTTCCAATGGTACTTTGTAGCTAATGCGATTAACAATCTGATAGTATTTAGTTTAGCTACAAGTGAAAATGTTTTTGCATGATCAATGCCCTTGTTTTGTGAGTACCCTTTTTCCACCAATCTGTCTTTGTAATTATCTAAACTACCCTCTACTTTAAATTTGGGTTTGTATATCCATTTACATCCTATGGGATTTTTATCTTTAGTCTATGTAGTCAATTCCCAAGTTTTATTTTTCATTATGGAATCATATTCTTCCTTCATTGCTTTTATTCACTCTTCATGTTCATTAGCTTCATTAAAGTTCATGGGCTCTATGAAATTTAAAATATTACTCATCAGGGCATAGTCTTTATACTTTTTAGGTGGACGAACCTGTCGTGAGGATATTCTTAATTGGTTGGTGACTTCTTCTCCATTTTTTGAAGATCCTTCTTCACTGCTAGATGTATCCATGTCACTGGATGCATCTTCCTATTGTTTCTGTTTCTCTTTAACTTCTTCTTTGACCTCTTAATCTTCAAGTAGAACATGTCATCCCTCATGACTGTTGCTTTCATTAATTTCTTCTGTCTTCTCATGGAAAATTACATCTCTACTCGCAAACACTTTTTGAGTAGATGGATCAAACAATTTATATGCTTTAAATTCTTAACAATACCCTATAAAAATACATTTGATTTCTTCAGCATCAAGCTTCTTCCTATTCTCCTCTGGAATATTTGCAAAAACCTTACACCCAAATACCCTCAAATTATGGATTGCTGGTTTCGAACCATACAAGGCTTCGAAAGGACTTTTATGGTCAAGACACCTTGTTGGACTTCTATTCTATAAATAAACAACAATACTAATGGCCTCAACCCAAAAAACATTTGAGATATTCTTACATTTCATCATACTTCGTGCACACTCCACTAGAGTTTGGTTTTTCCTTTCTGCAACTTCGTTCTGCTATGGAGTGTGTGGTACAATAAATTGTTGTATTATTCCATGAGCTTTGCAATACTTGATGAGGTTACCCAATCTGTACTCTCCCCCTTGATATGAAAGAATAATTTTTATGGACTTCCTTGTTTGCTTCTCCACCGTGTTCTTAAATTCCTTAAAGTATTCAAAAACATCACTCTTTTTCCTAAGGAATTACACCCATGTGTACCTTTTGCAATCATCAATAAACAATAGAAAATAATAAGAACCTCCTAAGTACCTTGTCTTCATTGGTCCACAAACATCAATATGCATAAGTTCTAATACATCTGTTTTTCTCCTATCAGAATTAGAGGGGAATTCATCTCTTTGCATTTTTCCTAATGCACAACCTTCATAAGAAACATAATCATTCTTCAACATGGGGATCTGTTCAACCATATTCTATTTTTGTAATAACAACAAATCATGATAATTAATATGACCATACTTCTGGTGCGAAAGACTTTATGTTGGCATTGTTTTAGAAGTCAATGCTCTATGATTCTTGTTGGTAACATCAAGTTTGTACAAAACTCCAACTCTGACTCTTGAAGCAACAAGTCTGTAATGATCCAAAAAGTCCTTCACTATGAAATGTTTCTTGAAGAATTCGACCATAAAATTATGATTTGTAATTGTGGACACATAAATCAAATTTTTCTTTATCCCAGGGACAAACACAACATTGTGAATGTGCTTGACAATGTCGTTTTGCGGTGTTACTGGAATGTCCTTGATTTGATATGCATGATCATCTCTGAGATAAATGTGGTAACCATTGTTTGTTTCTTTAAAGCTTGCATACCAATTATTATCACATGTCATGTGAATTGAGGCTCTATAATCCACAAACCATGAATCAACATCATACGTTTCAGCAGAAAATGTAGTGTTAGACAAAAACAATCTGAGATCTTTTCAATCAAAATTCAGGTTTTCTTCTGCAAAGTGTCCTGAAAGTTTTTTGTATTTATGCCTAGCCACATTATTTTTCTTCTTATAACATTCTCTGGAAATATGACCAATCCTACCACAATAGAAACAATTAGACTCATTTATGTTTGATGACATAGCTTGATTTGGATTTGGAAATGACATAATATGATTTGGCTTTGAAAATGACTTCTTATGAAATGAACTTCCACCTTTAATTCCTTCTCCTTTTCTCCCTCTAGACAATTTTGTCTTTGTCCATAGTGCTAAGTCTGGATTTTGTGCCTCTCTTCTTGCAGAAAAATTCTTTTCATCTCCTCAACGGTGGGAGCCTTTTCCCTTGCTACGAGTCCTATTATAAACATATGATAATCTTACGACATTCCATTTAAAGTGATTGTGACAATATTAGTACTAGATATTGTTTCTCGTATATTTCCCAACTTGTCTTTCAAATATTTAATTTTTGCAACAAAAGCATTAACATACTCATCTTCTTCCATTTTAATACTCAACAATTTACATTTCAGGAAAAGAATTCGATTTGTATTCTTAATTTCGTACAAATCCTTAAGTGTTTTCCAAGTATCAATAGAAGTGTTACAATCCCTAATATGAGGAATTATACTATCTTTCACTTACATTCTTAACAATACCTTTTCTTTGTTTTCTCGTTTGTCCCAGTACTGGATCAACGTTGTTGTTGCACCTCCAGCTGCATTGGGTTTTTCTTCATATCCTTTTGTGATTATCCATACACCATACCCTTCCATTAGGTTCTGCATCTTGAATTTCAAATTAGTGTAATTTGATCCATCAAATTTATTCGCTTCATTGAGATAGGTTTCTGTGAGTGGATTCACCATCCCTGCAAAACCCTTCTCCTTCTAGATAGTTGATGCGGTAGATTCTTCTCACAAAGACAACAAATGTCCCGCTCTTTTTCTCATTCTCAACCAACACCAGTCCAAGTTGCAAGATCCACACTTCCATGCACATGTTACTATATTTATTGCAAACTCCACAACCAATAGATCTCATACGCAACAACCCAACAATAACATGCCTCTTTTTCCCACACCGTTGCAAACTCACCACTCCACCACGCTGCTGCAAACTCCACAAAACCAATGCATCAATTCCTTATTCTTCATGCTCCACGCATGCTTCACTTCCAAGCAACAAAAACGATAAATACCAAGCTTAAGGTATTGATAGACCGTAATTTACTTCCAAGCTTAAAATCTTTGAATGTGAATTTATGCAAGCATTGTATTTATGGAAAATAGTCTAGACAAAAGTTTAAAACATGAAGACATATTAGTAAAGGTATCCTTGATTATATCCATTCATACTTTTGGGGTCAATCCCCCATAGTTTCTTTTGGAGTATCGTCATATTTTGTAACATTTATAGATGATTACTCTAGAAAAGTATGGATCTATTTACTAAAAAGAAAAATTGATGTATTTAATGATTTTAAGAAATTTAGAGCTTTGGTTGAAAAGAGCATTGGTAGGTCAATCAAATGTTTGAGAATTAGTAATGGAGGTGAGTTTTCTTCTAAGGAATTAAAAAATTATTGCAAGGAAGTTGGGATCGAAAGACGTAAAACCACAATTTATACTCAACAAAATGGTGTTGATGAATGCATGAATAAGACTCTTCTAGAGAGAGCAAGGAGCATTCTTAGTAATTCCAAGAAGGGATGATTTTAGGGGCTAAATTTCTCTCATGGGATAATTTTCCATGGGTTTTCCCAAAAAAAGTTCACCATTGTAAAATTTATTTGCCCAAATTCTATAGGATAAAATTATTTTACTTTAAAAATTGCCAAAATTTTATACAAACTATATAAAATCCTTAGAAATTTGAATATTTTTATAAAAATATTGCCAAACATTTATAGTTGGAATATGAAGGATTAGTAATATTCTCCAAGGTTTCTACATTTTAAAATAACTTTCTATTCTTCAAATCATCCCTAATTCCAAGTTGCAGCAGAAATTGTGGGCACAAACAATTTTTATAGCATTTTATCTGGTAATCAATTACCATCAGCTGCAATAGACTGTAAGATTCCAAAAGAGGTATGGACAGGTCACCCTTGTTATTATTCAAGTCTTAAAATTTTTGGTTGTGAGGCCTATGATCTTATTCCTAAGAATCAATGTTCTAAGTTAGATCGAAAATAAAAAAAGGTTTATCTTTGTTGGGTATGGTGATGGAGTTAAGGGATATAGATTGTGGGATCCTACTGCCCACAAAATCACCATTAACATAGATGTCATATTTGATAAATTTTCACTCATAAAATCAAATGTAGATGTTGAAGTGAAACATGTAAAAGTACCACAAACACATCAAATTCATTTGGAGACTTGATCATCTACAAGAGAGAAGGAGCATGCAGATGTTCATGAATAAGCTCCTAAAAAGAAGATGATGTTACATAAAATTTCCAGGAAATTGAGGAATTAATGCAACAATCTCTATAGAGATATACGCACGTCAAACATTTTTCTAAGAGGTATGATGATTATTCTACATCGATTTATTTGATTTCGAATGATGGAGAACCTAGTTGTTATCAGGAAGAAATAGAGGTATCTGATAGTGCTAAATGGAAACTAGTAATGAAAGAAGAAATGGATTCCTTAAAGAGGAATGAAACATGGGACCTGATAGAACTTCCCAAGGAAAAGAAAGTCATCGGTTGTAAGTGGGATTGCAAATTGAATAAATGTGTTGATGATAAAGTTGAAAAGTACAAAGCATGACTCCTAGAAAAAGGGTATTCTCAAAAGGAAGGTATTGATTTTCATGAAATATTTTCACCATTTTTTAAGTGTGTTTAATTCATATTGTGTTAGCACTAGTTGCTTTACTTGATCTTGAGTTAGAGAAACTAGATATTAAAAAAAAAAAAATACATGGATATTTGGATGAGTGATCTAGGTGGATATCGGTGGCCACCAACGTTTTTCAACTCACTCAAAACAATTTTTTGGCAATTATGGCAATTTACTATTTTAGCAGTTTTTAATTTCTGGGGCCATTTTGAGGGCCTAAATGAAGGTTTTTTGAGATAGATCTTCTCAATGATAGCTAAAGGCTCTAATTGAACTCCCAAAATGAATCTCCTCGATGATACCTTTCCAACGGGCTATCGTGCGCCTAAAACGAAAATCATATGCAAAAGTTACGACCCCGAGAGGTTGATGTACTAACTTACCCAAACGTGACCCACATGAATTTTGACGCTTCATCTCCTAGGGTTAGGTTTTTGGATGTCTAGGGTTTTGACATTCTTGTTTACTGTAAAAATTCCTTCATATCCTCATTGTAATCATCTTCTTATGAATGAGCACATTCGTCACATGTCTTCGTAGAGATAAACCGCCACCATTTCAGCAAGCTTGTTTTCCACTGCATTTTACAGTTTCAACTTACTTCCTTATTGAATAGAAAACCAACTTTACTGTATCTCTGTTACTTTGTGTTAAGCATATTTTAATAATTTTTATTCTTTTTTTTTCTGCTCATAAAATCCATATCAATGGTATCAGAGCGGTTTGCTCCTTGTCCTCTTAATGCATGTCCCCAATGAGGTTAGGGTACAAAGAATTGGGTCTCGAGCTTATTTCTCTTGAGGAAAAAAACTCTCACAAGCCCAAGCGACCTCTCATGGCAGGAGAAAATAATGATGACAGGACATGAGATCCTTTCAAAAAATTTCTTAAGGAATCCCTTACGCAACAGAGGAATGAGATGATGGATAGTTTCGCGCAAATCCTTCGGAAACTACCAACAGGCGATGCATCTTCCTCAAGTGGAGGTGTCTCCCCCTTCAAGATAAAAATAAAGCTCGATATTACTATATTTGAAGGTCAGATAGATGCAGATGTTGCAAACAAGTGGTTGAATCTACTAGAAGGGTATTGTTTTGTCCATAACTTTTCAAATAGAGAAAAGATTACTTTTGCACTCCTCAAAGTCGTTCCCCATGTCAAAGATTGGTGGGAAACTTTCTGTGAGAAAAATGAAATAGAGGAACCCTCATTATTTACAGTCACGGCCATCTGATAATCCTTGAGGGATGCTATTAAGGAACAATACTGCCTTGTCAGAAGTTATGATGACTTGTATACCAAATGGACCACACTTCGGCAAGAAAGAGACCAAGCAGTGTCGGAGTTCAAAAATATCTTCCATACCTTGCGCACCAAGATGGGTATCAAAGATTCAAAGCGACATCTGGTTCTCAAGTATTACAGTGCTCTGCATATATACATCTAGACTGAAATGGAATTTTTGGACATCTCGTCCTTGGGTGCGGCCTACTGATATGCTGTCAAAATCGAGTAGAAGCTCAAACAAAAGACACGACAATTTGGGCCTAGGAACCCCTCTCAACAAAAGCCAGGGAGGGAGGCCCAAACACACTGAACAAAGGACAAAGAAAATATGGACAGTATCAGGACAACCAATCCAATCCACAAGAAATAAGGACACCAAAAATACAAATAAAGATACCGGAAAGTGGTGTGACTTCCATAAGAGACCTTAGAATAACACTGTTGACTACTCCTCAAAGAAGTCATTGGTGGCCGAAGTGAAATCCTTTGAATTAGATGCAGGTTCTGACTCTGAGTCATAACCGCAAAGGGGAATATGTATCATTGACGTGGAACCCATTGCCACTGTTTCTACCACCAAGCTCCAGCATAGTGAACCACACGAGCCAGAAGAAGGTGATCGCCTCTTCCATTCATAGATGTGGGTAAAAGGCACCCCACTGCACTTCATTGTTGATAGCGGTAGCCAAAATAACCTCATCTCAGCAGAGGTCGTCAAGCGATTGGCCCTGCTGACAACGCCGCACCCACAACCCTACACCATTGGATGGCTCTGCCAAGGAAGCGATCTTTGCATCATCCAACAGTGTCAATTATTGTACGACATCAAGCCCTTCAAAGATGAGGTATTGTGTGCTATTTATCCTGTCGAATTTTGTAATTTTCTTTTGGGCCAACCTTATTTATGGAAACATCATGTTGTATATGAGTCTAGGCCTCGTAGTGTTATTATTACTTTTAACAAGAAATTGTATAGGATACCCAAGGCAGTCCCTCCTAGTGTTATTTGTTTGATCTTCACCAAGAAATGGAGGAAGGTCATCTCTCAGACCATGAAATTTGTCTTCTTCATGATTCTCTCTCAGAGTGAGAGAAATATCGCAGCTACATCCAGGGCCTCTGCAACCGATCTCTCCACACAACAAAAGAAAGTGGATAAGGTCATGGAAGAATACTCAAATATCTTCTCCTCTCCTATCAGGATACCTCTGCACTGACAAGTCAAGCATCCCATCAATCTGAGCCCAGGCACATCGCTACCCAATGGGCTAGTCTACTGCTGCTCTATGTTAGAAAATGAGGAGATCAAGAGGCAGATCCAAGAACTTCTCCACAAGGGGAACATATGTCCCATCTCATCACCTTATGGGAGCCCAATCATACTGGTACAGAAGAAAGATGACACCTGGCAACTCTACATTGATTACTGGGCCCTGAATAAAATCACAGTCTGAAACTGATACCCGATTCCCTGAATCAACAACCTCCTTGATCTGCTCATGGCGGCCAAATACTTTAGTAAGATTGATCTGATGAGGATGATGGACGATATCCTATGACCTTTCACCAATGCTTTTGTAGTGGTGTATTTGGATGATATCCTCATCTACAACAAGACTTTGGAAGAACACTTGCAACATATTCAACAAGTTCTGCACACCCTGTGACATCACAAACTATATGGAAACTTGGAAAAATTCTCCTTCTTCATGGACATGGTCCATTACTTAGGATACATCATTGATCAACATGGTATGCATGTGGATCCATCCAAGATCTAAGTCATCCATGACTAACCAACCCCAACCACACTCACAGAACTTCATAGCTTCTTGGGCCTCGCCAATTTCTATCGCAGGTTCATGTTGGAATTCTCTCATATCACATGGGCCCTTAGCCAAGCAACCATGGGTAGAGGTAAGGAAAAATTTGTGTGGGCCTTGTCCCAACAACAAGCCTTCAATGAATTGAAGAAGTATTTGTGCTCATCCCTAGTAGTTTCATTACTAGATCTGCAACATCCCTTTGAGATCGAGACAAATGCTTCAGACTATGCTGCGGGCACAGTTCTCACTCAACACGACCACCTTGTGGCATATCATAGTGAGACACTATCAGATGTCATCTCTAAGTACCCTAATTACGACAAAAAAATGTACTCCATTGTACAAGTCTTCCTCCAGTGGAGACATTACATTCTTGGGAAGAAGATAATCATCCACACTGATCACAAGCCACTATAGTTCATGTAGACCCAAGGAGAATTGTAGAATCACCACCATCAGAAGTGGTCCACATACTTATAGCAGTTCCACCTCAACATCAAGTATAAAAAAGGAAGTACCAACTGCGTTGTTGATTGCCTCATCCAACCTACAGTCACGACCTTCACCACAGTGCTAGACTCTTACGACCACAAGATCTCCAAATGGCGCCACCTCTATGAGACAGAGCCTAACTTCTCCACCACCTACCAAATGTTGGGCGCCAACTCAGTGGTCTCTAATTTCCATATTCAAGATGAGTTGTTGTGTCGTCTAGGCCATCTCTACGTTCCATCAAGCAAGCATGCAAAGATGATTTGGGAATCTCACTACAGTTAGGTGGCAAGACACATTGGGGTTGAAAAGACAATGGCAGTGATAAAAAACATTTCTACTGGCTAAAACTTCGACAGGATGTCGACAAGTATATCAGGTCCTGCATTGCCTGTGCTATTTCCAAACCGACCACTAAGAAACATGTCATGTACACCCCTTTGCCTACTCTTTATAGGCTATGGTATTTCATCTCAATGGACTACATGTCGGGCCTCCCATCCAACAAGAGGGGAAATTACTGTTTTTTTGTGGTTGTTGATCACTTTTTAAAGATGAAAATTCTAGCCACCTGCAAGAATAACATCATAGCAGAAGCCACTGCCAAGATCTTCTTTGAACAAGTATGGGTACATTTTTGGATCCCACAAACCATTATCTCAAACTTTGACAGTCGATTCCTCAACACATTATGGTCGAGCCTCTGGTCACTACTGGACACAAAGCTCACCAAATCCACTTCCTTCCACCCCCAGACAGATGGCCAAACTGAGGTCGTCAATCGAATGATCTCACATATCATGGACATGTACAATTCAAAACACACTCACAGATGGGATGAGAGTCTTCCCTATGTCCAACATAGCTACAACCGATCCTTGCATAGATTAACTAGCCACAACCCCTTTCAGGTGGGGTTAGGATTCCAACCATTGGGCCCCATGGATGTTTCACTACCCCTGGTGAGTACCTCGATTGACTCGTACCATGATCCACCAGAAGCTATCAAAGCCACTCGGTTCATTGAGAGGATCCATCACATCCTCCAACAGATTCAGGATATTCTACATAAGTCTAATGCCAAGTACAAGCAACACCATGATCAACATCGGGTGCCACATAAGTTTCAAGTGGGAGACAAAGTTTGGTTTCACTTGTAGAAATAACTCCTTACAAGGCCCCATTAGAAGATTCTCCCACTCCATTATGGGTCGTACACCATCACCAAGGCTGCGGGTGACAATTCTTTCGAGCTCAACATTCGCCCTTTCCTTGGCCTGCACCCAGTCTTCAACGTGGCTCTCATTCGACCATATTTCCCACCATTATTGGACACCTAAAAGATAACAGAGAAGTTGACACCAACAAAGCTCAACCCTGACTGCATGAAAAATGAATCTAGTTATCAAATTATGGAAAAACAGATCAAGGGCACTCAACATCAAAGGATCTAGCTTTATTGAGTTGTCAAAGCAGGGCAACTCCTGCACCAAGGCAAGTGACTCACCTGGGGCCAAATTCAGAAAAACTTTCCTCATCTAATGGGGGAACTCAACACAATGGAGACCATTTATTCCTAATGAGGTAGGATTTATCTAGGTGGATATCGGTATGAACCCACCTTTTCCAAATCACTTAAAACAATTTTCTGACAATTTTGGCAATTTACTATTTTTAACAGTTTTAACTTATGGGGCCATTTTGAGGGCCTAAATGAAGGTCTTTTGGGATTGGGATTTTCAATTATAACCAAAGGATTTTATTGAGCCCCCAAAATGAATATCCTTGACGATACCTTTCGAATGGTCTATCATGCGCCTAAAACGAAGATCGTATGAAAAAGTTATGACCCCAAGAAGTTGATGTACTAACTTACTCAAACAGGGCCCACATGACTTTTGGTGCTTCATCTTATAGGGTTAGGTTTTTGGATGTCTAGGGTTTTTGACATTCCTTTTTATTGTAAAAAATCCTTTAGAGACTCATTGTAATCATCTTCTTGCGAATGAGCACAGCTGTCACATCTCTTCTCAAAGATAAGCCGCCACCATTCCATCAAGCTTGTTTTCTGTTGCATTTTACAGTTTCATCTTACTTACTTATTGAATAGAAAACCAGTTTTACTATATCTCTGTTATTCTGTGTTAAGCATATTTTAATAATTTGTATTCATTTCATTCTTCTCATAAAATCAGGATGAATGAGGAAATATATATGGAACAACCTGAAGGGTTTGTTCATGATCACAGTAAAATGTTTGTTTTCAAAATCAATAATTCACTGTATGGCCTAAAGAAGTCTCCCAGGAAATGGTACAATAAGTTTGATTCCTTCATGGTGAGCCAAAACTTTACAAGAATTTATTATGACCATTGTGTTTACTTTAAAATTTTGGATAATGACATATTCATTATTTTGGTGTTATATGTTGATGATATGCTTGTAGAAAGAAAACACATGGTTGATATCAATCGGTTGAAGGCTCAGTTGGCTAGGATGTTTGATATGAAGGATCTAGGAGAAAAAAAAAAATCTTGGGCATGGATATACATAGAGATAGGAAAAATGGTAATTTGTAGCTATCATGGAAAAAGTATGTTGAGAAAATAGTTAGGAGGTTCAGTATGAATAATGTGAAACCAGTAAAAATCCATTTGGCTTCCCATTTCAAGATTTCTTCAATTTTATGTCCTAGTAATGATGAAGAAAATAAGTATATGCCTTGTGTACCATATGCTAATGCAGTAGGAAGTTTGATGTATGCGATAGTAAGTACTAGGACATATATTTCACATGGAATTGGTGTTGTTAGTAGATACATGGTAAATCCAGGTAAATAGCATTTGGAAACAATGAAATGGGTGCTTCAATATCTTAGGGGCACAAGTAATTATTGTATCGCCTATAATGGTTGTAGTGATTTAGTATGTGGTTATGTCGATTCATATTTTGCAGGTGACTTGGACAAAATAAAATGCACTTCAGGATATTTCTTTACTCTTGCAGGTGGAACTATTAGTTGGATTTCAAAACTTCAAAACATAGTTTCTTTATCCACTACTAAGGAAGAATATGTAGTTGCCTCACATGCTTGCAAGGAGACAATTTGGTCAAAGGTTTGCTGGGTGAGTTTGGAAGGATGTAGGTCAAGGTGAAACTATTATGCAATAGTCAAAATGTTATTCATTTTAAAAATCAAGTTTATCACAATAAGACACAACATGTTCCAGTTAAATACCATTTTTTAAGAAACGTTAGTGATGAAGGTGGAGTATCTATGGAAAAGGTTCATACTCAAGAGAACTGTGCAGACATGTTCACAAAACCAATATTGTTAGAGAAGTTGCATTGGTGCTTGGCTTCTCTTGGCTTGCAAGAAAGGCGGTGAATAAATTTGGGCATGATATATAAGGTAAATTGTTGTCAAGGTGGAGATTATTGAAATGGTGAAAACCAATTTCCCACATTTTTTGAAGATATGGGCATATTTCTAGGCTCCTATTATTTTGCGTCCGGTTGAACCAAATCAACTAAAAATATAATTGGTTAGGTGCACATTAAATTTATGTAAGTGTTTGAGAGATGCTTCATATCAATGTAAGATCCAAGAGTGTGGATGAATGTGAGAAATAGTTTTAAGCCTAGTTTTGGTTGTTGTAATTCTCCCTTGAGAAATAAGAAAAATGGCTATCATTTCCCGTGGAGGTTTCCGTTTCAAAAGATTTTACCATGTAAATTCATTGTGTTCTTTGTGTGTGATTGATGTTATCTCTATTTTGTTAATTTTTACCATCAAATTTATTTTTGTTTATGATTTTGTTGCACAACATGGTTGATGATGGTGCTGGCATGAGATATAATAGAGCCATGGGATCGTTAGTATCATTTATAGTAATGGTGCATGAGTGGATGGAGGAAATGGAACTAGATCGATAAAAGAAAATGACAGTGGATATATTGGTCATTCAATTCTATTAGATTGAACGGGGTTCAACATAAGATGTAGAGTGGGAAGATCGTGTTGTTGAAATAAAGGGGAACTAGTGTTGAGAATAGAATTTAACATAATATTAAAAAATCGAAGACAACAACGTGGGATGGAGCGATTCTGAGTTTTAAGAGTGATAATTAGAATGATCAGATTCATGAAAATATGCACTATGAATAGAATCAACAAGTATATGAGGCTTAGCTGGGTGGGTGATGAGGTTAAAAGAAGAGGGTTATTAAAAAATCTTAGAGTCACGTTCAAAGGCCAAAAATTATAGTGTGGGTTGGAGGATTAAATCAGAGTTTAATCAATGAAAACATGATGAGATCAAAATAGATGGAGAGGAATCTATTATTGGAGAAGGGAGTAGGAACAACATTTAGCAGTTTAGCTTCAAGAATGGAGGGAGGCATGATCAGGAGAGGATGGGGCGTAGAAGGGATAGATATTTTAACAAGAGAAATGTTAGAAATTTGCAGTCACAAAGGGAGATAATGAGTATGGGAATTAATTTTATTGAGTAAAATTAAAAACTCATTTTTATTTTTATGTTTAAAAGTAGTGGAAATGGTTGTTGTGAATAAAAAATGTTTGTTAATTTTTTCAATTTTTTTAAAGGAAAGCTATAATTAGAATAAACTTTGACATATTAAATAATTTTGAAAAAATATTATTAAAAAATAACATATTTTTTTATTTAATTATTTTTGTTATTATACAACAAGAAGTGCATAAGTTTTGAAGATTTTAATTTTAAAATATGTTAATTTTCATAGTCACATATTAATAAAAAGTGTGACACATATTCATGGATTCACTTCTTATAATATCAATTTGGTTATTAGTAGTAAATAAATTATATTACCACCATGATCAGACTACCAAGGCTACCAAAGTATATGGACTCATTGTGAATCTTGCCAAGTATGCTTGACGTGCTCTCTGTCGTGTAGTTGTGAATGTCAACTCAAGTCAAGGTTATTATGGAACACCTCTAAGTCTTGGAATGTTAAATTTTTTCTTTATGTTTTCCTGTCCATGAGGGGGTAAACTTCCACTTCTTCTAGAGGCCTTTAGGTCTTGGGCCCTTAACTTGTTTCTTTAAGTTGGAAGAATACATTTTGTACCTAAATAATATTCAGAAACAAGGCAATATGTCTTGTGGTTATAACTCTAATAAAATAATCTATTTTTTAATGGATATTAATGTGATATGCATTTTATTAATATGATACACATATAAATAAATGATCTATGACCTTTGGGTTCATCTTTCAATAAGTCCCTTGGAATCTTGATGACAATTTGTATTCACCTTTGACTTTTCATATTCATTTTCAAATGAATTAAAAAAAATACCCTAACCTTAACGAATTAGGTTTGCAACATCCCCCACTTAATGTGAAGAGGTGTATTTGAGTCCAAGTAGAAAGCTGAAATATGGAAGTGGACAACTGCCAATGGCTAAATGTGATCTCTGAATTTGGGGGTTTTGGGATGACCAAAAACAAAATGGTTAACAAAAGATAATGTGTTATACTAAATGTTTTTTTAAGGAAGACTAGAAACCCTAGAACTTGGCTCTAAGATTCATTGGTTCCCGGAAAATTTCCTAATTTATCCAGAAGCTAATGTCTTCTTCTAATTAGAAGTGCTCTCAAATGGTGTTTTAAACATGACCACAAAATGTTGTCTAACATCTAAGATGTACTTATTATACTAAATGGTGGTTTAAGGAAGATCACAAATAAAATCATGTCGATGGAATATAACTCTAACTCTGGCTTGCTTATTCTTTCTCAATTGATAAGAATTCGAAACTTGAAGCTTGATTGCCAATCACTAATATTATCTTCCCTTGTCAACTACAAGGTGAGAAGATAAAAATATTTCTATTGCTAGATGAAAATACTCGAGAATTAATTCTTCTATATGACTGATATATCTTCTTGGTTGTTGATGATCATTTCCAAGAAGTGATCCACCCATACTGATCATTTAGTCTTTCATGTTTCGTATGTTTGGAACATATGTTATGAGGGATGGTTATGCTTTCCACAATTATCAAAAGGATGAATATCAAAACATTTATCCTCCATGTGGCCAACTTGAAGCCAATGATGGAATTTAGGAATCTGATCTTAACTGGAGCAGGTGAAGATGAATTTTTGTGAAGGAAACTAACACTTTGGAATTGGATTGGTTTGGAATAATTTGGAATGTGATAGTCATTTCCATTTTGTATCCAAGACCTATTATGCACTTGTTGTTGATGATTTCTACCTATAAGGTCTCATGATGGGATAGGAAAGTGCAAGTGGAACTTTTTAATGAAAAAAATAGTCTTAGTTTGCTTCTGAAGTGGTGTCATTGATTTGATCATGTGTTGGTTGTTGATAGGAATAATTTGAAAATTCGAAAATAGAATTGTTTGAAACAAGGACTAGTTCAAATTGTTGATTCTTTTGTTGTATTTTGTCTTGTTGGAGTTGTGATTCAAGATGGAGAAATTTTATTTTTTCCTGCGAATCTTGTAAACATATTAGAACATTAGTGAGAGTTTCTTTGTCAATTGGGACTATATTGTCGAAAATAGAGAGTATTAGAGCATCAAAATTAACTCCATATTGTGCAAGGAGTTTTCAGCACTTGAAAAACTTGTTAACAAGTGTGCCAATTTTGAGGATTATTGATCCTGATGGAGACTTCGTTGTGTGCATAGATGCATGCAAGGAAGAAATCAATGGAGTTTTGAGTCAGAATGGACATGTGATATGCTATGAATAAAGGAAGTTCAAAAAGAATCAAAGTATATATGCTACGCATGACTTGGAATTGGTACCCATAGTGTATGAATATGTGGCAGCATTATCTCATGGGTAAAATATTTTAGTTGAGAAAAAACCATTGTGGTCTGAAGTATTTTTTTGGAAAACCTAGTTTGAATACCAAATAATGTATGTGGTTAGAGTTCCTCAGTGATTATGACTTCGAAATAAATAATATCAGAGGGAAAGAGAACAAAGTGGTTGATGCACTTAGAAGGAGGATGCATGGGATGCATGCTACAACCATCATCATGTACCAGATAGATTTGTGTGATAGAATTTTGAAAGTTTCCAAATCATATCTGTGCTATATGGATATAAGTGTGACTTTACAACAAGGCATGCCACAACATAAATTTAAAGGTTATGAGATAAGAGAGTATAGAATATTCAATTATAGGCATAGAGTCTATGTCTCAAATGATGAGGAGTTGAAGATCCCGATACTGTCTGAGATGCATAAGGTTCCTTATATTGGACATCCAGGTTACCAAAATACCATTTTCATGGTCAAGAAGCAATACTTTTGGCCATGTATGAAAATGAAGTGGCATATTTTAATACGAGATGTCTCTAATGTTAGAAGGTCAAGGATGAGCATTGAAATAAAGTTGGTTTACTACAACCCTTCCCCATTCCTAAGTGGAAGTGTGAATTGGTGACCATGGAATTCATAACTAAGTTTCCTAGGACTGCTAAGCAACGTGATTCTATTATGGTGGTGGTGAACAAGCTTACTAAATCTTCCCATTTTGTTCCAGTAATGTCAACACACAAGGCAGGTGACATAGTTGAGGTTTACATGCAAGAAATTGCTAAGATGCGTGTTGTACAAAGAAAATTGTGTCTGACAAATATTCCAAGTTCAACTCAAACTTTTGGAAAGGGCTATTCAAGGTATTTGGAACTAGTCTGAATTTCAGCACAACATATCATCTTGAGTTATATGGTCAAACCGAGAGGGTAAATCGGGTGATTGAAGACATGTTGAGGATGTATGTCATGGATAATACATCAAAATGGGAATACTACTTGCATTTGGTAGAGTTTTATTACAACAATGGGTATCATGCATCTTTGAATATGAGCCCATTTGAGGCACTTTATGGTATAAAGTGCAACACGCCTATGAGTTGGGATAACCCAACAAACCACACAATAGTTGGGCCAGATTTTCTCTAGGAAATGGAGGAGAAGATGATAAAGATAAGGAAGAGTCTAAAGGCTACCTAGGATAGGAAGAAAATCTTCATGGATAAAGGAAGAACCCATAAAGAGTTTAAAGTGGGTGATCACGTGTTTTTGAAAGTGAAGGCCAGATCCAGTTCCCTAAAGTTGGGAAAGTGTTCTAAGTTAGCATCATGCTATTGTGGGCCATTTGAAATACTTGAAAGGATTAGTCTCATCACTTATATGCTTGCATTTTCTACATCGTTATGTATTCATAATGTTTCCCATGTGTCATTAATTAACAAATACGTGCATGATCCTAATCATATTATTGATTGGAATGTGATTCAAGTGATTCAAGTGGATCCAGAAGAAGGATTTCAAGTGCAACCAGTTTGCATATTGGATTGGAAAGTCAAGAAGCTCTAGAACCAAGCCATAGAAATGTTAAAGGTCCAATGGACATGGTACGGTCTTGAGCATGCAACCTGGGAGTGCAAGGATGATATGCGAGTAGAGTATCCTCATCTTTTTGATTTTTTTTGAAATTTTGTATGTACGTGTGTATATGATGCATTGAAGATAGTGCATAAATAAGGGGGAGGGGAATGTAATGTCCATGATTTATAACCCTTTGTAATTGTGCATAGAGGTTGGTGAGACGTTGGTACTAATGGTTCATGTAATGTATATATAGTTCGGTGAGACGTTGGAACTTGGTTTTGGTGTTACATGCATTTGAGTAAGTGCACAAAGAAGTGTTATCAAAGACATGGTGCACACATTTTATGTATTGTGCACAACTAGATAAGAGTGAAAATTACACTGTGGTGTGTGCACTTGAGTAGATGCATGGGAATGACTAGAAGTGCACATAAAACTGAGTTATATATATATATATAAAGGTTGGAGAGCCTTTGTGAGTATGAAGATGGTGAACCGGGACGTAGATAGGTTAGTGCACCTAATCCATGTAATTATATTCAATTATTAATATAATATTGCATCACTGCACACATAAAGACTCAGACAAAAAGAGATGGGGGGGAACTCACTAGAAAAGGGAAAAAGGGGTGAGTCGTAAGTCTTGGGGAATAATTTATAATATTTTCGAACAAGTATAATTTTAGACAATTATTTTATCCTAAGTTTCGGAGGGTAGAGAATGGGTCACCAAGTGGCTTAAAGCTACTTTTGAAGGTGACAATTGTCAAGTGGAAGGAATGAAATATATATTGTGTTGGACACACATACCACACTTAGAGGGGGGGTGAATGAGTGGGGCTCTTTTTCTCAAAACTTCCCTCTTACACAAAAATCATTAGTTAGCATTCAACATTTTACTCATTACTCATTGTTGTCATTTATAACTAGTTAGATGTGAACACATATTAACAACATATATCAGCAATATATCATCAACAAGTCATCACCACATGGAACATGAAGAACACAAGATGTATGTACAATTTTATTTTTATTACGAACTACAATCCTTGGGGTTTATCAGCAACAACTGAATAGAGTACAACTCTACAAGAGCACCAGCTCTATAATGCAAGACTCAACTTACATCCTCAACATCAACTAAGATGAGGAAACAATACTCAACAGATATCAATCCACAACAGGCATGCGACCTGTCAGTAGTGCAACACACATATGTACACGCCCTACCAACAATACAACCCACGTGTATATGCACCCAAGTAGTACTACAACCTGGGTATACGCTCCCAAAAAGTACTACAGATTGTGTATATCATCTGATATTCTTAGGGTTTGTCTCTCAAGATCAAGTCAGGTCCTATGCAACCAATTCATCATTCTCTTGTGTCTCTTACTGTCCAAACTGACCACCATCCAGTCACAATACATCCAATCTCTACAATAGCTTAGTCATGGTCCACAACTAGTCAATATGAATTCTACTCAATCATGCATAAGCAATCAACATATTATGGCCATCATATCAGTAATGAATCATAAGAGTGCTTCTCACTCCATCAACCAACATAAACCACATCATAGCAACCATACCAGGAATTCCCTAGGAATTCACAACACAATAAGCAATAGTATCCATCGAGACAATAATGAAACCATACCAGTGTCTCAGTGATATATTTGATCCCATAGAGTGCATATCTGGAACCTGCTTCAGTCTTCAACAACTTTTCATCAACTCAACCACAAAAATCCATGCATTTTTCACTATGCACTCCCTATACACTGACAACTTGCGTACTGTATGCACCTTGTACACTTACAGCTTGCGTATACTCCCCCTATACATAGACAACCCATGTACGCACAAGAAAATAGGGTTTTCTGTGATTCTGAGAATTTCGCCATCATGATCTCAGACTTGCTAAAAATTTAATGTGTCCATGAGATCCTCCTCACGCTCTCTTTCTCATAATATATCTTCAATCATGGTCAAAAGATCCACACCAAAAATGGTCTCACAAGAATCTCTCCTTCAATACTCCAAATGATATTCTCACAAGAATCTCTCCATTGATCCACGAAAAGGATGATCTACAAGAGTCTGTAGATATCTTATTTATACTTTCATTCTCTAGATCACTTAACCCATTTCTAGGTCACTTAACCTAATTTCCTTATTTTAGGGTTAACCACTTTCCATAAATAGAAATTTCTCCAATACTTTATCGTTTAAATAATCTTTCTTGATTTTGTCACTTCTCTTTATTATTTAAATAATCCACTTTGACTTTGTCACTTTAATTTATCATTTAAATAATGATTTCTTATTTTAGGTCACTTTGAATTCTTTGACCTTAGGGCTTCAAGCCTTCATATGGGGGTCCTCCAACTTCGTAAGGCCATAACTCTCAAACTGTGAGGAGTTATGTGACATTCCACATACCATCGGAAATGACATGACAAGCACTATCCATCTAGGATAGTTTTACCAACAACTTCATTGATATTCATCTCATTATTCCACATACAAACATGGGTCCTTCGACCATTCTTCTAGGATAACTCAATCCGCAAAGCGTCTTCTTGTGATGGATTTCACCATAAGGGGACCACTTTGGAGTTCACCCATTTGTGCAACTTATCAATCATGATAATACAATAATGAGTCATCTATACATTTTTCAACAATGCATCATATACCAATGAAACCACATCTATCTATCTTCATCATGTATCAATGAAAACTCATTGATCCATCTTCATCATATCAATGACAACTCATTGATCCATATTCATCTATGCATTCTCATCAAGGACAATACATATTACATTAAATCAATCATAAATCAATCAATCCTTTGACATCAATCAATGACATCAATCAATCAAACCATTGGAATCAATGACAACATGATCCAACAATCTCCCCCTTTGGCATTGATGGAAATACCGAAATTGATGTCAACACCAATTGAAAATTATTGATGTCAACATGTATATAAGGCATGATCTACATCAATAGTCAATGTGACTATCTCTCCCCATCCATAAACATCAATCACATCAATGTGATTAACTCTCCCCCTTTGGCATCAATGGGAAAGGGCCATTCTTCTCTTGGGGTTGCTCCCCCTGTCTAAGTGCCTTTGATCTTCTTCTAAATTATCTCTCCCCTTTTAAGAAAGGGATATCACTCTGATGTAATTCTTAAGATATATTGAACATACTCCCCTTATGACCATCGATCCCCCTAAAATTATTCTTATGTGCTCTTTATTCAAATATAGGGCTCTTTTCTAGGTATACATCTGATAAATATCTCCTCTTACAATCATGGGAAGAAGAATGACTCCCCCTATGGGTATGTATCCCCCTATCTTCTCTACAAGATGAACAATATGCTACCATATAACGATCCTTGGACCTGTTCATGCATCAAACTCATGCCATTCCAAGCATCATGAAGCAAAAGATATGTCAATGATGAAATAAAGAATCATGAGCAAACTATCAACCAGGTACATCTTGTAAAAAATATGTGCTCATCATGTGCAACACCTATGTACATCAACCATGTACATCAACATCATGCAATGTGCCAAAAGATAACATCCATGGAATGTATCAATCATATGCCTCTATCAACATGCTAACATGTGCATCTACCAATATTCTAACCATGTGCATCCACCAATATGCCAACCATGTGCATCTACCAATATTCCAACCATGTGCATCTACCAACATGCCAAACAATGTATCATATGACTCATGATATGTCTCCATCATGAACCAAGTGCCATAATCGTGTATCTCAAACAAATTTGTTTTGCTAATCAAGTAGTACCAATGGTGTAGTAACATCAAGAATATTCCATATACGAGTGTGTTAACGATTATTTTTGTCATTAGGCACAGATGCACCCAGGTTTGCAAGATGACCGAGAAGCACCCAAGCGCAGCAGCAGAAGGACCCAACTTTCCGGTTACGAGTCAAGCGAGCAGGCAGGGTTTGATATCAACAGCCGAGACCCATCCACGAAGCTGATCAACGGTCATCGGGATCTCGAGGCTACCAAGTACCCGACATATAACACCAACGAAAGCCCTTATATTTCAAGGTTGAATCTGTGTCGTTTGATCTAGTGACGTGTGGTGCAAGATCCGGCCGCGTCGACATTTCGGCGGTCGGGTGTTCATGGGGTGAGAGTTTCGTGTTGTTCAACATCGCGAAACCCCGAACCCCAATAGCCACAAAAATCATAGAAGCTGGGGCCCGCGACTTCACAAAGCATTTTCAGCCGTCCATTCTAAGAGGACACCTGGTGACAAATTGAGCCCTCTCGGCGTTTCGCTCATCGCGATTTCAATCAGCAAGGATTAGTCCTTTCATATTCGCGAACGCCAAAAGCATATGGTCACAACCCATGGTCACTTGGGGAGAGGAAGGAGTTACATAAAGAAAGACAGAGGCGCCGAGTTCAGTTGTAGAGGGTATCATCGCGACCTCCAGGCGCCATCGGACCCGATCTTAATACTGTTCCTAGTATTGAAGTAAATGAAGGCAAGAGTGGATGGTTGAAAGCTCCTTTCATTCATTAAATAAGGGGAATGGAGGGTCTGGCGAGCTGCCTGGTCCTAGAGGTTCTGTGTATCGATTCTCTCAATAGAAGCCATGCCGAAGTCTTTGGCTCGATAGAGAAGTATGTACACGCTATCCGAACACTCAATAGCTCAGCTACCCTCCTTACAGGAGCCATGCGTAGTTAAGGTGGCATTTAAAGAAAGATATCAGTACGAGTTTGATTGAAGGGACACCCAACCTTGGGTGACTGAGGCACGCCTTTGTGAGGAGAATTTTCCTGAGTATATAAACTCAGTCTTTGTATTTTGTAAGCATCGATGGTTGAGCAAGACTCCTAGTTGTAAAGCTTTAATGAAGAATTGTTTTTTTGGTGACTTCGGGACTCTTGAGACTTCTTGCCTGATGAATGTCAGTTTCTTTCATGTCTCTGTATATACTGTATTAGAGCAGCTCGGAATTGCAGGATCCAGTCGAGCTGTGACTGTTATAGGATGATGTATGTTGGATCACTGTAACAGTTGCGTTGTTCTAAACAGTCCCCGTGACTTCTTAGCACTGAACGACTTGGAATTGGAGGATCCAGTCAAGTCTTCCCTTCAGTTTCTCGAAGCCCTGAACCAAGCGGATCTTGTATTCATAGATTTTCCTCTATGAGCTACCAAAAGGCCTGTTGCCTGAGATAGTTTGTCCATTCTTCTCCCAGGTCTTCCACCTACCCATATTTAAATCAATTTCCTGACTGAAGCTGGGTCAAGACCTCCTTTTTTCCTTGTTATAAAAAATAGTCCCTATTTCGAAGCGATATCTATTCGAGTCTCTACCCATTTGATCACCCATATATCAAACTGTGACATAAAAACTAATGGGCGTTGGGCTCTTATTCTGCAAGCAATCCAGGAGTGACTTCCAACGCTAACATTTCTAGCACCATTGTCGGGGACGAAGTTGAATATTTTCCCTGGGCAGAACGAGATTGAGCCTCTGATTTTGAAGGTGCATCAGACATCAAAGCCCTTAAAAGATTGCTACTGTGCACCTAGCGACTCCACTGTGGAGACTCCATTGTTTCCACATCACTGTTTCAGCTGTGACTACTGTTATCACACCTGAAAGCTGACCCTAAGGAGATTTCTCGAGAAGGTTTCAGCAGCTGCTTTCTCAGTCTGAGAAGCTTCCTGGGGTAACGACAACATTAAGATCTAGCCTTTGATGGTGAACAAGGACTAGACATATTTGAAGATGCGCATATTTCACCTGGCGACTCCGTGATTCGAGGATCGATTGGCGACTCCACTGTTTCGATTTGGAGAAAATCCTAGCTCGAAGGTTTTCTCCTTTTAATTTTTCTGCTATTCCTGGTTTTCCTAATGATGTCCCTTCTCCGGATGAATGGAGCGATTATTTTCCCATATTTAGAGAGCGTGAAGAGGACAACCATGCTTATCATCTCTGGGAGTTTCATGAACTCATGCATCAGGTGGAGATACAGCATGAGGATGTATTATTGAAAATGTTCATGTTCTCGTTAGCAGGGGATGCTCGTAAATGGTATCATTCTTTACCCTCTGCTAGCATTTCTTCACTCGTAGAATTTCATGCAGCTTTCACTGCCCATTGTCAGAAGCTTTATCCCTTTGAGTTAATTTTTTATAACTGTTGTGAGGGATACAACAGCTGTATACAAGATAGAGCCGCTTCTTACGTAGGCTGTGAGGATGATCCTGATGACTTGGATCAGAAATCAGTCCTTTCTCATCCCCATTCGTCTGCATCAGAGGAAGGTTATGAGAGTGAGGAATACCCTGAGGAGGAGGAAGATTCTTTGGGTGAAGTTAGGGAATTGATAAAATCTCTCTCTGCCCAACTGGATAGGTGGGAAGATGAACGATGTGCAGAGGATTTTCTAGTCCTTGAGGCAGATGTTCTTGGTGGCTCTTTTGAAGAGGATATTGAAGATTTCATAGCCATAGAGACATTAGTTTATACCCCTGAGGAGCCCGTTGTCTTAGATTTAAAGAAAGAAGCCATTGGGGAAGAGGATTGTTCTCTTTTTCTTCACGAGATTTCCCATGATGTATTTACATTTGGGATTGAAAAGGAGGATCTGGAGATCGTTCATTTTTTGCAATATGAAGAAGTTTGTTTCTCACCCAGCTTTAACAACTATTCAGTTGAGGAGCAGCAGAGCCCCACATCACATATTGATGACCTAGGTAGCAGCCAGCCCATGTATGACAGATATGAATCAGGTTCTAAGCTGGACACCCAGAACTTCCAAGAGAAGACTGCAGAGCCTCCTCCTCTGTTCACAAATGAAAGACCATGCAAGGAAATCAGCCCCCCTGAGCAGCAAATTGAAAAGAAGAGCTTTTCCACAGGTCCTATCTATGATGATTATGACTCTGACCCTTGGGAGAGCCAAGAAGAGGCATCAGAAGAACTAGAGGAGCAGTCGAAGATGCAGTTTATAGACTGCACAGAGCCAGTGAGTGAGCAGCCACCGCCTAAGATCAATTAGCCTATGTCAGTTGTCCACCCACTTGTGCTTACCATAGATATTCAACCACACATCCACAACTGTGTAGCAGAGGAGGCTGCTTGTCGCCAGTTTTCTAGAGTTTTCCACTGGTCCTATGAGCCTGTGAAGGAATACATGGAGTTGCATTTCCTTCATAAATTGGAGCCGCCCTATTTCATCTCAACTTCAACCTGTAAGGAGGAGTTGAAGACCATAACCGTTCTGCTGTCATGGTTACACCACCTGTTTGTAATCATCGACAGAAGGAAGGAGCTTCCATTTAGGAAGTTACTTGATTGGCTATGGTGGAAATTTGCTTTCACCTAGCCTCATGTACAAAGTATATTAGTATTAGGCTGTACATAAATAAGCTCCTTTGAGCATGTATGTTTATTTTGTTCATTTTTACTTATCGGTACGTATTTTCAGCAGGCTGTTTCGAGTTTGACTCCATAGCCCAATAGCAAGGCACTGAAGCTGCATAAGGAGTTCTTAGAGCATCGCAGGGACGACTCTATCCCCCATGGAGCCTAATGTTAGCGATTATTTTTGTCATTAGGCGCAGATGCACCCAGGTCTGTAGGATGACCAAGAAGCACCCAAGCACAGCAACAGAAGGACCCAACTTTCTGGTTACGAGTCAAGCAAGCGGGCAGGGTTTGATATCAACAGCCGAGACCCATCCATGAAGCTGATCAACGTTCATTGGGATCTCGAGGCTACCAAGTACCCGACATATCACACCAACGAAAGCCCTTATATTTCAAGGTTGAATCTGGGTCGTCCGATCCAGTGATGCGTGGCACAAGATCCGACCGCGTCAGCGTTTTGGCAGTCGAGTGTTCGTGGGGTGAGAGTTTCGTGTTGTTCAACATCGCGAAACCCCAAACCCCGATATCCCCAAAAAGCATAGAAGCTGGGGCCCACGACTTCACGAAGCATTTTCAGCCGTCCATTCTAAGAGGACACCTGGCGACAAACTGAGCCCTCTCGGCGTTTCACTCATCGCGATTTCAATCAGCAAGGATTAGTCCTTTCATATTTGCGAACGTCGAAAGCATATGGTCACAGCCCATGGTCACTTGGGGAGAGGAAGGAGTTACATAAATAAATCCAAAGGCACCGAGTTCAGTTGTAGAGGGGATCATCGCGACCTCCAGGCACCATCGGACCCGATCTTAATATTGTTCCTAGTATTGAAGTAAATGAAGGCAAGAGCGGATGGTTGAAACCTCCTTTCATTCATTAAATAAGGGGAATGGAGGGTCTAGCGAGCCGCCTGCTCCTAGAGGTCTTGTGTATCGATTCTCTCAACAGAATCCATGCCGAAGTCTTTGGCTCGATAGAAAAGTCTGCACACGCTATTCAAACACTCAATAGCTCAACTACCCTCCTTACAGGAGCCATGCGTAGTTAAGGTGGCATTTAAAGAAAGATATCAGTATGAGTTTGATTGAAGGGACACCCAACCTTGGGTGACTGAGGCACGCCTCTGTGAGGAGAATTTTCCTGAGTATATAAACTCAGTCTATGTATTTTGTAAGCATCGATGGTTGAGCAAGACTCCCAGTTGTAAAGGTTTAATGAGGAATTGTTTTTTTGGTGACTTCGGGACTCTTGAGACTTCTTGCCTGATGAATGTCAGTTTCTTTCATGTCTCTGTATATACTGTATTAGAGCAACTCGGAATTGGAGGATCCAGTCGAGATGTGACTGTTATAGGATGATGTATGTTGGATCACTGTAACAATTGCATTGTTCTAAACAGTCCCTGTGACTTCTCAACACTGAATGACTTGGAATTGGAGGATCCAGTCAAGTCTTCCCTTTAGTTTCTTGAAGCCCTGAACCAAGCGGATCTTGTATTCATATATTTTCCTCTACAAGCTATCGAAAGGCCTGTTGCCTGAGATAGTTTGTCCATTCTTCTCCTAGGTCTTCCACTCGCCCATCTTTAAATCAATTTCCTGACTGAAGTTGGGTCAAGACCTCCTTTGTTCCTTGTTATAAAAAACAATCCCTATTTCGAAGCAATACCTATTCGAGTCTCTACCCATTTGATCACCCATATATCAAACCGTGACATAAAAACTGATGGGCGTTGGGCTCTTCTTCTGCAAACAATCCAGGAGCGACTTCCAGCACTAACAGAGTGTACCAAAACTTGTACACCATCATGCATCAACACCAAAAAATGAAGAACCCATGCATGTATGCCAAATCCTCATAAAACATGTGCCAATCAACCTACTAGTAGGTGCCTCTACTAGTGTACCAATCATGCATCAACTATAGATCATCAATGATGTACAACATGATCATCTCATCAATTCACCAATCACACGTCCTAATGTGTAGCCCATCCATATGCCAAATGCATCAAGCTTTCCAACAAGTAATATATCATCAAGATATATCACATAACCAAGGTGCCATAACTTCATTGTCATAACCAACATTGTTCTTCAACAGAAAATGCCTCAATCCATGTTCATGGGTTAGTGCCATGTACTGAAGATTTTATTTTACATCATCACCTTACATAATCCAATATAGAATCATGAGAACCTGCAACAAATAGTGTTATAACCTGCAATAAACCATGTCAGACCGTGCATCATATATTTATACCATCACATCAAGTTGCAAGCCATGTGCATTGCCTTTTTCCCAAGGATTTTACCACATAGATGTGGCATGTTGCACAATGGATTACGTATGTATGCCACGTATTCAAGGTTAGACTGCACATGTATGCATCTGTCACCATTGTCACCTGCATATACCTCGATAGATGACATTTTTGAACTTCCCTTCAGTCTTTCATTCTTTTCTGGTTGCTTTGTCTTCTTCACCCACTTTTGTAGATGTCCCTGCTCCTCAGAACTTGAGCTCTGAGCATCCATACTATTAAAGATGTCTCCCTTCCTTACTTCACTCCTTCTTCTAGCCATGTTATATGAAGTCCTCATCATGGACTTTCTTCTTGTGTTCCAACACTCTTGGGATTTGTGTCCAAATCCACTATAATTGTATCATCTAATGGTGTTACAGTGAACAACAATGTGTCCTACTTGATCACATCTCCAACACCTCATAGTGTTATAAAATATTCCATTATATATCCTTTCATAAGATCTACATTCAAAAGATTTGTGACCATATCCATTACATGAATAACAATGCCCATGAAAAATACTTTCATACCTTTGCTTTGGCGTCCCAAGAATAGATTCTTGATGTCTTCCTTTCTTTGTTCTTTTGAAATTTTCTTTTGTAGATGGTTGTTTTGCAACATTGTCTTCCTTATTTGATGGACTTATCTCATGCTTCTTTGAGGTTCTTTCTTCAGCATGTGTAGCTTCTCCTTTGTATCCAAGTCCTGATTTATCACATGGTGATCTTTGACTTTCCAAGATCTCATCCAAGATTCATGAGATATTCAAGAATTTGTTTGAATTTTCTACCTTCTTTGTAAGGTCAACAATTGGAGCTTCTAACTTACAACATGACTCTTCCTTTTCATTTATTTGACTCTTCAATAGTTCCTCTATTCTTTTGGCTTCTTCAATTTGGTTCTTGAGATGGAAAATGATTTCAAAACTTTTTCTAATCTCATCATCTCCATTCATATCTTCTTTTCCATTATTTAGTCTTGTGATATCTTCTTCCTTTCCTTCTAATTGAGTTTTACTATTTTCTTCTAGTTCTTTGAGCATTTCTTTTAACTTCAAGATGTGCTTTTGACTCTTCTTGAGAAACTTTTTAGTGTTATCCGAAAGATAGCTATATTCTATATAATAGTGGTCATTGTTTTATTCATATAGACCTCTTTCAAATTTATCTTTAAGCCTCAATTGATTTTATCCAAACTACTTCTAGATATTGGATAAATTTTCTTCTTCACTTGTAGAGAAATAATCAACATCATCACATTTTGAATTATTGCAATCAAGGGTTTGTGTAGATTCTTTACCTTCATCCCTTTTGTCAAAATCATCACATGATTCTTTGCCTTCATTTGATATGTCTTCAATATCTTCCTTTTTGCCAACATCATCACTTTTAGAAATAATGCAACGAAGAGTTTTTGGAGATTCTTTACCTTCATGTGTCTTTATGGAGTTGTCTTCAATATCTTTATTCTCCTTCTTGATTTGATATGTCTCCTCTAGATTTAGCCATAGATCCTTGGTGGAATTGTATTGTTCCATACTCTCTTTCATAGGGCTTGAGAGTCCACTAAGAATGGTCTTGAGAGCCAATGCATCATTATTCTTTCCTTCCTTTTGTGCTGCAAACTTTGAATTGTTCTTCAATGGAACTGATCCACCAATGACTTCCTTCCAAATCACTGCTCCCATTGTCTTCAAATGTAATCTCATATATATTCTCCAAGTAGAATAGTTTTCCTCATCAAGGATTGGAACTTCAACATCCATTTGTGTGTCTATGTATCTCCTTCAAGCTTGTTAAGGCTTGTAGTGAAGGCTCACTCTGATACCAATTGCTGGATACACTTACCACACTTAGAGCGGGGGTGAGTGAGTGTGAGGCTATTTTTCTCAAAACTTACCTCTTACACAAAACTCATTAGTTAGCATTCAACATTTTACTCATTACTCATTGTTGTCATTTATAACCAGTTATGTGTGAACACATATCAACAACATATATTAGAAACATATCATCAACAATTCATCACCTCAAAGAACATGAAGAATACAAGATGCATGTACAATTTTATTTTTATTACGGACTACGATCCTTGGGGTTTATCAGCAACAACTAAATAGAGTACAACTCTACAAGATCACTAGCTCTATAATGAAAGACTTAGCTTACATCCTCAACATCAACTGAGATGAGGCAACAATCCTCAACAAATATCAATCTAAAACAGGTACGCAACCTTTCAGTAGGGAAACATGCGTATGTACGTGCCCTACCAACAATACAACCCCCATGTATACGTGCCCAAGCAGTACTAAAACCTGTGTATACGCTCCCAATCAGTACTACAACCTGCATATATCATCTGAGCTTCTTGGGGTTTGTTTCTCAAGATCAACTCAGATCCTCTACAACCAATTCATCATTCTCTACTATATCTTACTGTCCAAACTGACCACCATCTAGTCACAATACATCCAAGATCTCTAATATCTTAGTCATGCTCCAAAACCAATCAATATGAATGCTACTCAATCATGCATAATAAATCAACATATTATAGCCATCATATCAGTACTAAATCATAAGAGTGCTTCTCACTCCATCAACCAACATAAACCACATCATAGAAACCATACCAAGAATTCCCTAGGCATTCACAACACAATAAACAATAGTATTTATAAAGAAAACAATGAAACCATATCAGTGTCTCAGTGATAGATCTGAGCCCATAGAGTACAGATATGGAACCTGCTTCAGTCATCAACAACTTTTCATCACCTCAACCACAAAACTCCATGAGTTTTTCACTGTACGATCCCTATACATTAACATCCTATGTACTGTATGTACCTTGTACACTGACAACTTGCGTATACGCCCCCTATACATAGACAAACCACGTATGCAACAAAAAATAGGGTTTTTCTGTGATTTTGAGAATTTCGCCGTCATGATCTTAGACTTGCCAAAAATTTAATGTGTCAATGAGATCCTCCTCACACTCTCTTTCTCATAATAGATCTTCAATCATGCTCAAGAGATCCACTCAAAAAATGCTCTCACAAGAATCTCTCCTTCAATACTCCAAATGATATTCTCACAATAAGCTCTCCATTGCTCCACAAAAAGGATGATCTACAAGACTCCATAGTTATATTATTTATACTTTCATCCTCCAGGTCACTTAACCCATTTCTAGTTCACTTAACCTAATTTCCTTATTTTAGGGTTAACCACTTTCCATAAATAGAAAGTTCTCCAATACTTTATCATTTAAATAACATTTCTTGATTTTGTTACTTATATTTATTATTTAAATAATCCACCTTGACTTTGTCACTTTAATTTATCATTTAAATAATGATTTCTTCTTTTAGGTCACTTTGACTTATTTGACCTTAGGGGCTTCAAGCCTTCATATGGGGGTCCTCCAACTTCATAAGGCCATAACTCTCAAACCGTGAGGAGTTATGTGACATTCCACATACCACTAGAAATGGCATGAAAAGCACTATCCATCTAGGATAGTTTCATCAACAACTTCATTGATATACATCTCATTATTCAACATACAAGCATGGGTCCTCTGACCATTCTTTTAGGATAACTCAATCCGCAAAGCGTATTCCCATGAGGGATTTCACCATAAGGGGACCAATTTGGAGTTCATCCATTTGTGCACCTTATCAATCATGATAAGACAATAATGATTCATCTATACATTTTTCAACAATGCATCATATACAAATGAAACCACATCGATTGATCTTCATCATGTATCAATGAAAACTCATTGATCCATATTCATCATACCAATGACAACTCATTGATCCATATTCATCTATGCATTCTCATCAAGGACAATGCATATTACATTACATCAATCATCAATCAATCAATCCTTTGACATCAATAAATCAAACCATTGGCATCAATGACAACACGATCCAACATATTGTTGGTCTTAATGTTTTTTGGGGTATTATCCATTATTCAGAGGAGAATTGATGTTGCAGGATCTCGTGAGAAGAAGGGGGTTAGGATGTATGGAAATCCGATTATTATCTTATCTTCCCGAATAAGTTTGCAAGGAGTTGTGGGGATGTAACAATATTTCTATTGTCGAGAGTCGAGTTGACATTCTATGAGCAATCTTTCTAGGTGAGAGATTTTTATATTTTAACCTTGTACAATATTTTACTGCAAACATATTTTCAATAAAAGAACAAAAAATATACAATGACAAATACACACATTACACAGAGATTTTTTCCCTAGAAACCCAAACCGAGAAAACCAACATATTCTATATTCATTCATAGTAATACATTGTTTACAATACAATATACACATAGGAGCCAACGACATCCAAAAACCTAAACCAATGGCATGGATTAGTCAACAAACCTAATTCCTTAACTGAAAATAGAAAACCATTGGAAAACACCGTGTGTGAAAAAATTGTCGAACAATGGACATGAAAATCAAGGCGACACGAAAAATGAGGCAAAAATGAGACATGTTTCTCGAGGATTTTCTTTTCTAGGGGGAATTTCCCTCGAAGCCCCGAAGGGGGGGGTCTAGCGTCCCCCCCTCAAACCCCCCTGCATGCTCGATGCAACCTAGAAGACACTACAACTAGTCGTGCAAAGAATATAATACATATCCAACATTCTCCCACTTATTGTTTTCTTTACATACATGGGGTTACAAGGTTACATAGTCAACCAACCAAGGCAAAAATTCCCATGGATCCTCTACACCAGGAGAACTTGTCAATGCTCATAGATGTTTTTAATGAATCTGAAACATTCTTCAAAGTGTCCACCTTCATCAACAACACTTTCTTTCCTTCAACCATGTCTCTCACAAAGTGATATTGAATATCAGTATGATTTGTCTTTGAATGATAAGTCAAGTTCTTCGCCAAAAAAATTTCACTATGATTGCTACAATCTATCCTTACATGTTGTTGTACAAACCCAATACCTGAACACAATCTTTGTAACGATATTGCTTCCTTACTTGTATGAGTGGCTTCCATGTATTCATCTTCTGTAGTTGAAAGTGCCACAACCCATCTTTTTCTCATCCAACTAATTGCTCCTCCAAATAGGTTAAACACATACCCTCTTTCAAAGTCATTTGCCAGATAATCCACAGTTGGTGTCATTTTGTCATCAACATTTTGAATCCAAATCGGGATTCATCATCAGGATTCTCCGACAAATGACTTTGAAACTCCTCACCACATAAATCTGAAAAGATACCCTCTTATAGATCTCCTACGATCCACATCTCCAACCTAGTTTGCAACCACAAAGACATGTATTTCCAACACTTTGTCCAGTATTGGTCTTCCTTGGTAGCACAATCCATAGCTAGCAGTGGCACACAAAAACCTGAAAACCCCTTTTATTGTCTTTCAATGCTCCTTCCCTAGTTTTGACATATACCTGCTCAAAACTGCCACTGCATGTGCAATGTTTGGTTTAGTACAGAACATTGCATACATCAAATTGCCAACTAAACTCACATATGGAACATGAGACATGTCCTCCTCCTCTTCCCGTGTCTTGGGACATTGATCCACACACAACTTTACACCAACATGAATAGGGACCTTAATCAGTTTACATTCCTTCATATTAAACCTCTACAATATTGTCTTGACATATTTTCTCTGATTTAACCAAAGTTTCCTTTTTTTCCGATCTCTTTTAATTTCCATGCCAAAAATGAAATTTGAAGTATCGAGATCCTTCATGTCAAATTTAGAGTACAATTGAGTTTTCACATCCTAGATAATCTTCGTTTTGTTTCCTATCAACAACATGTCATCCACATACAAGACCAAATAAATCAAATTATCACCAATTAATTTAAAATACACACATTGATCCTTTGGAACATGAGTATAGGCCTCACAACTAAATACCTTGAAATGTGTGAGAGAAGGTTTCTTACCATTCCATACCTCTTGTGGAGTCTTGTCATCCAGTAATGAGGGTGACCTATTGACTAGGAAACATGCAATACCCGCTGCCTCTGCCCAACATTCTTTCCCTAACTTGACACCACTAAGCATGCACCTTGATTTTTCCATCAACATCTTGTCCATCCTTTCTAAAAATCCATTCTATTGTGGTGTATATGGAGTAGTCTTCTACCTTGCTATACCACACTTCTTACAAAATTCTTCAAATTCATTCCTGTAGAACTCTCCACCATTATCTGTCCAAAACACCTAAACTATTTCATCTGTTTGATTCTCAACAAGAGCCTTAAACTCTTTAAACATGTCAAAGACTTTAGATTTCTTCCTAAGGAAAAATATCCAAATATTCCTTGAGATGTCATCTATAAATGAGACATAGTACATAGATTTTCCCAATGATGGAACTGACACAGGTCCAAACACATCACTGTGAACTAGATGTAAAATTCCTTCTACCCTCATTGCAATAGAGGGGAATCTTACTCGATTTTTCTTCCCATATAAACAATGTTCACATAAATCAAAATCGAGAGAGAAGTTAGACATACCTTCAACCATACCTTTACCGTGTAGTACTCGAAGACCCTTCTCTCTGATATGCCCCAGTCTTTGATGCCACATCATAACCTTTTCTCCAGAGACTGTAGGAGTTCTTTCTTATTCAAATACAATATCGAGAACAATGGAACTATTACACTGATCACTAATAGTGATTCCTTGTAGCTTATACAAAGTTCCAAACTGAACTCCCTTCAGAAACACCATTTCTCCTCGAACCATCCTGCAAGTTTCCTTTTCAAATATTGTTTTTATCCCTGCATTATCCATTTTTCTTACATAAATCAAATTTCTAGCCAAACCTGGGATGTGAAAAGCACCATGTAGTGTTCTAATACTTCGATATATGAGCCTCAACTTGAATTTTCCTCACCCTATGATTCTCGTCTTTGATTCATCACCTAGGAAAACATTACCTCCATCATACCTTTCATATTCACAGAACCACTCCTTATGAGGAGACATATGAAAGGATGCACCAGAGTCAACCAACCATGCCTCATGATCTGCATGTGTTCTTAAATAAGACAAGTACACATCCCCTCCTTATTCCTTGGAGGTATTTTCTTTTGTAGAAGGAGCTTCTTCAGATCCCTTCTTTTTATAAAATTTGGATCTACACTGCTTCTTATAGTATCATTCTTTTCCACATCTCTATCATACCTTTACAAAATTTCTAGGAGACTTAGATGTTCCCTCAGAATTATATCTCCCACTTTAGGACGTAGATATATTTCTTTCCTGGGAGCATCCTCTTTCAAATAATGCATCTGTGCTCTGTCCTTCCATGTTCTTCCATCTCACCTCCTCCAACAAAAATGATGAGACCACTTCATCAAACCTCAAGGCAATTTCATTACTACCTATGGCCATGGGAATACTATCCCACGAGTATGGTAAAGAGCATAGTAAAATGATACACTTATCATCATATGAAATTTTAATCTCAATAGATACTAACTGACTTACCACAATATTGAAGGAGTTCAAATGCTCTGCCACTGAGTCTTGATCTCTCATCCTCGGGTTATACAACTTATTTCTTAGGAATAATTTATTTACTAGGGGTTTAGATTGATACAACTTCCCCAAATTGTCCCATAAATCTTTGGTTGTAGCTTCCTCTGACACATTCAGTAATACTAAATCTGAGAGACATAGTTGGATTGTGCTCTTTGCCTTCTGATCCAACTTTTTCGAGTCATCTTTTGAAGTTACTATAGGTGCAGTACTTAGATCCACTTTGATCCACTGATCTTTGTCCACCAACAGATATTCCATCTTGATCTTCCACAAATCAAAACTTTTCCCATTAAACTTCTCGATCTTCATTTTCGAACTGCTTGCCATTTCTTTTCACCTGAAAAATCAATACCACATATCTCCCACTATAACAAGCCTTATTATAGTCCTGAGCCAAACCCTTTACCATAAAAGCGTATCCTGAAGCCAACAAAGCTTTGATACCAAATGTAGATTTTAACCTTGTACAATATTTCACTGCAAACAAATTTTCAATAAAAGAACAAAAAAGATACAATGGAAAATACACACATTACAAAGAGATATTTTCCCTGGAAACCCAAACCAAAAAAACCATCATATTCTATATTCATTCATAGTGATACATTTTTTACAATACAATATACATATAGGATCTAGCAGCATCCAAAACCCTAACCCAATGATATGGATTAGTAAAAAACCCTAATTTCTTAAGTGGAAATAAAAAACCATCGGCAAAAACCATGTGCTGAAAAACGCCCAACAATGAACACAAAAAACGAGGAAAAAGACAATTCTTGGGGGCACTACCCCCAAACCCCCGAAGGGGGGACCTAGAGGCCACCCCTCAAATCCACATGCATGACCGACGCAATGCAGAAGACACGACAACTAGTCATGCAAAGAATATGACACATACCCAACAAGATTGGCTATTGTGGAGTGGTTTTCATAACCATGGGCATACTCTCTGGGTGAGAGTTTCGTTGAGAGGTGTGTTGAGCATTAGTCACAAATCTTGGAGAATTACTATCCAACCTATTGTTGGTAACCCTAGGAAAGGAAGTGGCATAGCTGGAGGACTGTTGAGCATAGAAGGTGCAAACTTCCTTGGGTGTGACAGGTGCGTGGGGAATGAGGGATTGTGGGCTAGTTGCAGCAACAAGAACTGAGGACTGGGAAATTCTGTTGAGTTTCAGAACACATATTTTCACTAGGAACCTTTTTTTCCCTAGTGGAGTTAATCCACAACTCAATGCTGACCTGTTATTGAAATATTATGAGCAACATAGTCTATGGCTATAAGGAATGTTTGAATTATGCACGTAGTTGGTGATTTTTATAAAAGATAAGTGTTCCTTATGGGCTTGATATGTTTACTGTGTGCATATTTTTCTATTCTTGATATGGATTAATTATTTTATGTAGATGCATATAATTAATTGTTGTTACTCTATTCAATGTTGTTTGTACATGTAAATATGGTGCTTATAGCCTATATTTGTAGTTGTGCATGAGTATGTCAATTGATGATAGATTTTCCAATTAAGTTAATCTTGTGAATTTGGTTACGAGTATTAAAGAAGAGGATTGGGTAAATGGGTGCACAACAAAGTAACTTGTGTGCATAGGAGGCTGGATTTCGCGTTTGTGCATTCAAGGAAACAGACTCTACGCACAATGAAATCAGAATTGGCACATGATGCTAAGATGGTTGTGCGCACGAATGTGTTGTGGGATCAATTCTCTAGTGCACAGTTGGTTGAGTTACTTTCACTGCCTAGTATTGTGTCAAAGGGAGAATGTTGCTTCCACTTTTATAAGTTGTGCAGCAAGACTCAAATTTGGACCGAGTAAGTTATTTTAAGTGATACTACACAGACTTATGTGTAGAGTAGAAATTGCAGAGTGAAATTTTAGAGTAACATTTCTTAGTAGTAGGCTGGGGATGTTACAATTTGGTTGACTTAGAGATACATGATTTGAGTTTGTGTGATGTGGCCCAACCTCAGGTGGCTAGGGATGTTACAAAGTGGTATTAGAGAAATGTCATATTGTTTTAGGGAGTAGCATGGTCCATCCTGGGTGGTTGGGGATGTTAAAAAGTGGTATCAAAGCAATGTCAGAGTGTTTTATGGAGTAATATGGTCCAATATGATATGATGGGTATATTACAAGTATCAAGAATCTATGTAAAACATTCCTTTGAGTACTGGGAAGATACCCAATTGACTGGACCCCTGTGAATTTTATTGTAGTTTCATAGGCTTATAGATCATTTGTTGAAAATTTAAATGTTTCTACCCTTGTGAAGCACATTGTTTTGTAATGCTGATAACTCCTATAGGTGACCTAATTCATTTTGTGCTCATATATTAGCCATAGAGGCTTCAAATTAAATGCATTAGAGGTAGACAAAGTATTTTTCAGTCCCACTATTTCTATCATCAATCACCCTCAATGGTTTATTCCCCTGGGTTCTACCTTCAATATGCATTAAGAGAATTTAATAAAGCCACAGTCTAATCAATATCTAGCTCTAGAAGGTCAAATCTTGGTTAAATTGATATTTCTTAGAGAAAATAGAACAAGTTCCTTGAAAATTTCTCGAGGTTTGTCCTCAATAATGAATACAATGCTTGTCTTGAAAGGTCTTTTAGTTCATGGAATTATTGGATCCATGGCCAAAATTAAGAAGCGATTAATTATGTAAAAATTATCCTTAATAGTATAATAAATAATAGGACGTTGTAAGGTCACATGTTAGAATCCTCTTAAAGTGTCGAAATCCAAAAATTAATAGAATTTCAGCAAAGAAAAAGAGTTGTAGCTACAAATACTATGGGCTCACATTACAAAGAAAACTAGAATTCAGACAAGTCACAACATTTAATGGGAATGAAAATGACTAGGATCATGGTAATATTCCTTTCATGGATACGAGTAGAGGATCTGATCAAACCTTGCAAGTAGTTGCATTGAAAACCATGAGTAGTGGACATGGATTTTTGTTGAATCTAGAGGTGCTACATTGAGTGCTCCAAGATATAATCACATGAAAAATAGTTCCACTAGAGTTATGGGGCTTAATATCAGTAGCGTGTCTTGCTCATAAGTCACGAGAGCCCTTAAAATATCATGCAAGTGTTATGTTTTAAAAAATAGACGAGGAGGAGATGGATTTTAATACCATACTTGAGCAACTTAAGAGGAGTCTCTCATTAGTTTTGGTGGATTTTATCCATTCTCTATTGAACTAGACATTAAGGGAGAAGAATTGGGTCACTAAAAAATAAAAATACAATGATGAAGAATCCAGGTAACGTTGTGAGATTGAAACACCCATGTTGCCTTCCATTCTCCACGATATGTGTTGGAGGTAGGCCAAAGCGGAAAGAAAGATGATTTTGGGGAAAGAAAGCGTGCACAAGGAAAGAGACAACTAGAAGGAAGAAAAACATGCATGCATGTAGAGAAGACCCAACGACGGTAGGGTTAAGTTTTTGGTAATGCATTTTAAAGGTTGAAGAGCCATAAACATATAAATATAGATACTTAGGTATCATAGAGGATATATATGATAGAAATAAGTTGTTATTGTAGAAAGAGTTGTTGTAGTGATCTGATATGTAATATTTTGTTGTATGATCTATTTTGTATAAGATGTTGAGCTAGAAAGGATGAAGGAGGGTAGATCTTGAGGGTTATATCATAGGTTGAGGAGCCTGGTGTGATCTAGTTTGTTTCATATAAATCTTACCCAACGAAGAAGAATTGTAGGCGTGTGACGTTGTAGATGCGGAAATACTATAATAAAAGAGCCAAGAGCCAGATCTTTGTGGACGTAGCCCAGGAGGGGGTGAACCATGGTAACACCTGTGTTATGTGATGAATGCATGCATATCTTTATCATCTTTCAGTAGTTATTGGTATGTCAGTGAATGAGTTGCTATATTTCCTGCATATTTGTAAATGACAACATATTGTGTTTACAAGTTATAATAATGGTTCAATATTTAGTTCTCATATATCACACTCAATCCTAGGTTGTAAACACCTGAGTCTTACAACCACCTATTAAAGTTATCTCGGGTGAGACTACACAACACATTCTCTATGTTGTGTTGCCTTCTGGTTTACCAGGAGGGCCTATATTTTTAGAGGCTTTATTGGAAACCCAAAAATACATGAACTATGGGTCAATAAATTCAGACAGTATAGAGAATATTAAACCAACAAATGGTTTCATTGTTGTTGGTATGAACAAGAGAGGATTGAGTAGATGAGATAAGTTGAAGATCTGTCAGAGGCAGATCAAGAAAATATTAGGGCAGATAGAAATGAACCACTAGAAGGGATGTGGAGACCGTGGAATCCCACAAAAGCAGAGATCGAAATATGGTTAAGAAAAAAAGAGCTAGAGTTTGCACAGAAAGACAACATAAACCCTAGAATAACACCCCATAAATATCTTGAGAAATACGCGTTTACTGATTTACACGAAGTCTTTTTCTGTGATTTTCCACATTTATTACAGGATTTGATCCTAAGGTTGAAGGATAACCATGCAATGAGATGGATCTGATAGCTAGAGTGGACCCTAGTACAGATTGAGCAGTTACAGTAGGTGAACAATAAATTCACCCACACATTAGATTTTTGGCTTGACAGTATTGTGGCAGGTTTCATAAAAGAGTTTACAGTCAACATAGCAAAGTCATACAGTGCAGTGGAGAAAGATTTTCTATGTGGAACCTGAGGAAGGTACATTCGATCGTTGTATACTTCTATTAAGATATTGCTATATAAAAAAGGTATAATGACATGAAATCAGACAACTAAACTTCCTTGCGTGCATGGGGGAAGAACTGAAAGAAAGAGGAAAAATGGAAGGAGGAAAGGATAAGGGAAAGGAGGAGGAACCCTTGGACCCAATCATGATGGATGATGACCATATCAGGTGGATCTTGGAGACAAATGAAAAAATGCGTAGCAGAGTACCCTAACAATACAAGATGAATACCAAGAAGAGAGTTGTAGCTGCGAGGGAAGGCTTGGAAAGTGACGAGGAAGAGGTAGAGGATCTTCGGGTTGTGGAGAAGATTGAGGAAATCCTGCATGCAACATATGAGAGGAAGACAAGAGGTCCAAGAATGGGAAGAGAAGGTGTCAATCCTATCCATATTAATGTCAGTGTGGAACCCATAAACCCATGTGCGACTAATATACCAAAGAGAACACCACAATATTGATAGTCGAAGTTTGGAAGAAGTCCAACAGAAGGAAGTATATCTACACAAGGAGCAACAAATGGAGAAGACAGTTCAGGCAACACTAGTCAAGTATCTACTTCACGCGGAAGTAGTAGTTCAACGTTCAGAATGGAAAGACATGATCCCACCATTAGGTTACTAGAATTTTGAGGAGAAGCAGTAGAAGACCCTGCGAAACACTTGTTCATTTTTGCAAATATCTGGGAAGAAAAACATATCACAGATGAAGATACCAAACTTGCACAGTTAGCTATTACATTAAGAGACTGCACACTAGACTGGTACATAAGTCTCAACGTAAACAATGCACCTAGGATGACAAGGACACTGACAAACATTAAGAAGTTACTGATAAATGAGTTCCAGAAGCCGAGCTCAGAATATCAATACATGAATGAGATGATCGAAACAAGATAGAAACTAGGAGAATCGGTATGGGAGATTGACCATATATTGAAGTGACTGAAGGGGAAGCTGGAATATCTCATGACCGATATGCAACATCAACACCTGTTTGTTAACTCACTGCTCCCACACTTAAAATACCCATTGCGATAACAGAAGTTCCAGACACAGGCAGAAGCTCTGCAGGCAGCCCTACAACTGGAAGAAAACCAGTGTCGGCATACAGATCCAACTATCGAAGAAATGAAGGAGGATCTAAATAACTTAATGTTCCAACTCAACCAGAATAAGAATAAGGATAAATGAGAAGTTGTTTGGTGCACTTCATGCAGAATGGAAGGACTCCACAAGAACAAATGTCCAACATTCACGCAGTATATGGAAACAAGAATTCCAAACCCCTTACCAACAGGAGGACCATGGTGTGAAGTTTGTAAGAAATTGGGTCATGACCCATATCACTTCCTGATGATGCATAAATACCATACAGTCCCAAAGAGTTCATATTGCACCTTTTGCAAGTCAGTGGGCCACAACGACAAATATTGTAGAACTATGGAGTTGATGCGAGAAAGGACATCATATGCATATAGAGTACAGGTAGAAATGATGATTGGACAACCCACACCACAGTTTAATCAAGTTCTATCTTCATACAACACTAGACAACAACAGTATAATACTGCGCAACAGCCATATAATAACACGCAACCGCAGTACAACACAACCTCAGTACAATACCACGCAATATAATCAGGCACCTCAGTATAATGCATCGAGAGGAGATCGAACAGGCTATAGAGGTGGAGGATGGGAAAGAGGAGGTTTTGGACGAGGAAGAGGACCAGTGGTGTGTCACAATTGTCAACAACCGAGACATTATGCAAGGGAATGTCCACTTCCACGAATAACTTATATGTATTTTCACGCATCGGATCATGATAAAAAGGAATGTCCAACACTATTAGTAAAGATCTAGGAAAAGAGGAACCAGAATAACTAGAATTTTCTGTAGATTTCAGCCGAAGCAAGGGATGCAGGAAGAAACATCAACATAGTTACCCACGAAGGAGAAAAAATAGGAATTGACGCAACTCAACAAGAACCAATACAAAACTAGTGGGTAAAGAAGAACATCGAACCAAGGAAGAAGTTCGATGCACAAAAGGAGAAGGATATATTTAAGCAAGCCTGGAAAAAATTTCAAAAAGAGGATATTGCGATGACTTCAACTGTGCAACAAAGCAAGGAAGCACCAGAGTACAAGATGCCTCCGTTATTGGATCATACCAACGAAATGCAACCCATGGGACAAGTAAGTACAATCAAAGGATTTCTACAATCATGTGTAAAAGTATTAAGTGATCCATCACCTGTGAAAATATTGTAAAACATACTAGAAAAATGTAGCATCGAGATGGAAGAAAAACTAGAACAAAAAATAGTTAATCACCTACATACTAGGAGAAGAATAGGTAGGGATTTCAAACTAAATGCAAACATTGGAGACTTCAACATGGGAGACATCATACTAGATTTGGGATCCGAGGTCAATGTATTACCAAAGAAGACATGGAAATGTATGGCAAATCCTACATTAGGATATTCACCAATTCAACTAAAACTAGAAAACGGACACAGAGTCCTACCAATAGGTAGATTAAAAGGAGTGACAATAAATCTGGATGGAGTGCACACTAAAGTCGATTTTGAAGTCATTGAAATAGTGGATGACACAACACCTTACCCAACATTTCTTGTTCTGGATTGGGTGTTTGAAAACCAGGCCATAATAAACTTGAAGACCAGGAAAATGACATTTGAGTCAAATGAATACAGAGTCATCATGCCATTAGACCCATCAGAAGGGGAAAGGTTTGTAGAACCTACTTACCTAGACTTAGAGGAAATCAACCAATTGTACATAACAATAGTGTGTGATGAGGATTACGTAAACCCAACTACAGATGGGATACTCAGTTGGAAGAGCATTACTTCATGTGCAATAGACTCAGATACCAGTTTAGAGAAATAGAAACAAAGGCTACATAAAGTATCCATGAGGAGATGTGCATTAATAGATTGTGTAGTAAGATTGGTAGGCACGAAAATAAGGGAACCACGTATTTTCCATGGAATGAACGATTTGGAAACATTCTTGGCATAGTACGAAGATGAAGTTTCAGAGAACCAAATACTGTAAGCACTTGGACAAGGGGAACCAGCGAAACACTTGGAGAAGCATAGAACATTTTGGAAAATGACACCACCAAAGGAATGACCTCATCATTTCATACACACTCTAGAGATCATACCACCAAACTGGTATATAGACCATGAATTGTGCAAAGGAACTATGACCTGGACGACATTGCAACAAAATTTTACAATCACATTCTCATTCGAGCATGAGAACCCCAACATAGATTCCACTCTTAAACAAATAAGAGGAGTTATATTCATCAAAGAACCAGAAGTATAATGTATCATAGAAGAAATGTTGGAAGATTGATTGTTGTCATTGATGTCAACCCTAGTCATGGGTTTTGGACCGCAAG
>SNQJ01S0011737.1:157900-175469 GCA_010110895.2 Picea sitchensis
TGGTGTAACTCTTATACTATTGTTCATTGCTCATTGGATATAATTGAATGGTTTAAGTATAAGTTGAAAAAGGTTTTTAAATTGTACTGGATACTGATTCACCCCCCTCTCAGTATCAACAAGAAAAACAATGGAACAGATAGAGAGTTAAGGAATTGTTTTCATGTTACTATGTGCAAGAGGAAGCACCAAATGAAGATGATCCACACGATATTAAAATTGAATAAGAAGAAGGAGAAAGATAAGTGGAAGGACCACCTATAAAATCCGAAGTTATTTCCATGTTGATCAAGGAAAAGAAGGTTAACATTAGGACAATGGAGCACGCCAAAATGGATAGCATTGGAGACTACTGGGATGAGAAAACAGTGGAAAGAATAACCAAGTTATTGCACGAGTACATCGACCTATTTCCCACAAAATTTACAGAGATGAAGATACCACTCCGACCTAAAGCGATATTGATCAAACAATGACCATGTAGACTGAACCCAATATACAAGCAGAAAGTCAAAGCTAAGATCAACAGAATGCTCGAATCCAGAATCACAGAGCCAGTTGAAGAGTCTGAATGGATAAGCCCGATGGTAGGTCAGGAAAAGAAAAAATGAGGAATATTGATATGTGTCGACTTGTGGAAGTTGAACGATGCATGATTACATGACCCATTCCCTACACCTTTCACGAACGAAGTTTTAGAAAATGTAGCAGGACATAAAGCTTACTCATTCTCAGGCTACCATCATATCAAGATAGAACAGGAAGATAGATACAAGACCATGTTTACGACATAATGGGGATCCTACCAATACACAGTCATGTCGTTTCGACTAAAAAATGCACCAACAATCTCTTCCAGAGTAGTCATTGTTGCGTTTAAGGAATTCACCCACCAGTTTCTAGAAGTATACTTGGATGATTGGACAGTCTACAGTTTGTTGAAAGACCATGTATAAGTTTTACACCTGATGTTGAAAGATGAAGACAGTGCGAGATATCACTGAACATAAAGAAATGCATATTCAAAACACCATTTGGGATATTGTTGGGCCATATAGTATCGAAACAGGGTTTACTAGTAGATCTTGCAAAGATTGCAGTAATTGTTAACTTACCACCACCAAAAATAGTCCATCAATTGAGGGTGACAATGGGACACACAGGATACTACAGGAAATTTATCAAAGGGTATGGTTGGATTACTGCACCAATGGAAAAGATTTTAAGAAAGGATACAAAGTTTCAGTGGAGCGACGAGTGTCAACACGGTCTGGATACCCTAAAAGAAAAAATGCTCACCACGCCAATATTAGTATTTCCACACTGGGAGAAGACATTCCACATCCATGTAGATGCATCAGCCATAACACTTGGAGCTATCTTGGCACAACCAAGAGTGGGAGAATTGGATCATCTGATATCATTTGCGAGCAGGAAGCTATCAGAATCGGAGAAGAACTATAATACTATAGAGAGATAACGCTTAGCTATGGTCTACACACTGCAAAAGTTCAGACATTACTTATTGGGAAAATACTTTAAGATGCTCACAGTCATCCTTGAAATACCTAGTTAACAAGCCAGTGTTGGGGGGGAGAATTTGTCGATGGTTACTACTATTTCAAGAATTTGACTTTGAAGTAATAGTTAAGCCATGAAAATTGAATGTGTAATGTCCCCAAGGCCGAGCCCCTTTGTAAATATGATTTATGAAATGAATTGTAAATATGTGGTATAGGTTGGTGAACCAAGTTTGTGTAAGCCGGTGGGATTATGTGATTGTTAGGCCAGAGAGCCTAAGGGTTGGAGGCCAAGGGCATGATTTTGTACCTCTAATGATGCAGAACATTGATAAAATCGTAAACACCGTTGCGTGCAGACCGACCATGATGAATGAGTGAAGGGGGACTGAGCTTCCATAGAGTGGGCAAGGAATTAGGGGCTAGAAGGTGGGAAAATGGGCTAAGTGTTAAGCCTAGGGGATAAGCCTAGGGAATAATACTTTAATATTATTCCAAAGAACATGTGCATTTTATGTTTTTATCCTAATTTATTGGCAAGGAGAAACATGTGCAAAGGGGATGCATGTTGATGGAATGCATGCAATTTCTTGGGTGACAAGTGTCAACCTAGGCCCATGCAAATAAGAGTGCCGAGATGAGATGTGAGGGGGGCTCCTCCTCCATTCCACCAGACCGTTTGAGCATGTACGGATCTTCTGAATAGTATGACCGGCCCGACCTATGCAAGAATATCCTCGTGCACCCCTGAGAGCCAAAAAGCTGGTACACCCTCTGTTCTGTTCCAGGGAGTCTGTGTCGACCCCTATGGGAATTTCTTGTCACGCAATCCCGAAAACCATAACTTTGAGACCTTGCCACCATTGTTGAGCTTGTTTGGGAAGCCTGTGTCAGTCTTCCCGGTTGGATGTTGTGGCCATGCAGAGTTGGACTGCGCGTGGCTTCCTGGCCAGTGTAAGTTTGTGATTGAGCGTGTGTATGACCTCTCTTCAGGTGAGGGAGGTGACTGTTGTTGGAAGAGGTAGGTTGTTAGTCCTGTGAGAAACTCTCTCCAGGTGAGAGAGTTTGTTGGGAAGTGGTTTCTTCCAGAGAGTTTACAACACCAACTTTGGGCTCTAAGAATTCCTGATCTGGCCTGTTTTCGAGACCCAGAGAGGTAGGTGTAGCACCAATGGACTATTATTGTGAAGGTGTATACTCTCGAGTGGAAGAGGCATGTGGGGAATGAGAGTATGGAAGTAGTGGGCATAAGATGGCATCCTGGGAAGAATCCTTCCAATCTTTCTGTGTTGTTTTCCCTGTAACCTCAGCCTAGCATAGGATTCCTTGCCTTGGGGTGGAGCTTAGTCCTAGCTTGGGGGTGACCCACTGCTGAGCTGACGAGTAGTGTGGTCTAAGGCTGGGAGGTTCATGGAAGGCCTGGACATGGTTGGTGGAATCACCAAGGTTTTCAAAGATAAGTACCATATGATGTTTTAATTCATGTTTCTGCATCTCTGTGTATTTAAAACTTTCATGTATTCTGCTGTGCATATGAATTAATGCTAATGTTATTGATTGTTTATTACAACAATAATTATTATGTTTACTCTGAGCTTAAATTTGTTTCTTAGCTTAAACTCATGTGATTTATATAAGGCATGTATGATTTTTTATTGCTCAAAATAGCGCCTGCCTGCAGCCCTGGAAGTGGGGTGAAGAGCACTACAATTTGGTAACAGAAAGTGGTGTTACAGTTTGGTATCAAAGCGATTAATCCTTAGCACCGAAAAGTGTGTTACAATTGGTATCAGAGCCAAGGTTTCAACACTGAGCCTAGATGGGCCAGTTGAGTGGTCTTTGGACCCAGGGTGTGAGGAGAAATTGTGTCTGGAGGACCAATTTCAAACCCTAAAATGCTCTAGAGTGTCAAGGAGTTACTTGACGTGCTTACAAGCTCAGGAAGTAAAGTGGTGTTAAGACATCACAGCTAGTGTGGTATGTGGCCATAGGGAGAGAGGAATCCACACCAGAAGTGTTGGAGCCTTAAGATTTGTTCAGGAGGAAAGGCGAACCCTCATGACCATCGGATCTGGAAAACGTGAACATGGTTTAAAACCCTTTGGAATTGCGCAGGAACGTAGAAATCACAATACGTGAAATCCTGAAAACGTGAGGATCGTCTATCGGGGGAAAAACATGTGGCTCCCGAATGACGTTTCGGCACCCGAGAAACCAAAAGGGAGGACCCTTGCATTCACAAGTCACGAGTTAGAGAAACACAAATTTTCGAAATAATCTACACCGTAGATCGTAGGAGAGGAGTTGACCGCCGGATCAAGTGGAAGTTTAGATTATACTTCAGGATTTTGGCAAATGGAAGTTTGAGATGTGGGATGCATGAACTCCCGGTGCTCGAAACCCCAAAACATTGAAAAGATTGGCACTGTAGATGTAAGTTAGGCCTAGCCGTGGGATTTCTTTTATAGAAAGGGACATGGACACGTGGGTGTGTGATACGTGCCAATGGGTCGAAAGGAAAAGTGAAGAATGGTGGGACCTGATGACGTCAACGAAGGTGATATGGACCCTCCTAAATGTGCCACACACCACCGTAGTTAAGGGAGATAGTTGTGTTGTGGGCCCAAAGAGTAAAGTAAATTAGAATTTCAAAATTCGAGAGTTAGAGGGACCTAGGGTTGGGAGCCACTATGTCGTGAAATCCCAGGTACCGAAATCCTCAATTGTTTTGAATGAAAAAGAACCATCAGGAATTTGACTATTGGATCCTCGTGGACCAAAAACCCTGAAATCCCAAAATCTTTGGAGACGGAGGAACCGTAGAAGTTTTTAAGGGTGGCATCTGTGCTGTGGGCCCGAAGAGCAAGGAAACTAAATTTTCAGAATTCGAGAATTGAGGCGACAAAGTTGGGAGTTGCTGCATCGTGAACTTCTAGTTCACGAAGTTTCAAAAGGATATGGACTGATAGATCCATCTCATCAAGGATCGCTGGATCCCGTACAAGAAACCATGTATCATATTTCGAGGATTGTAGAGAAAAGAAGTAGGGAGTCACTGCATAGTGAACTCCCAGGCACCGAAAACCTAAAACCCCGAAGTCCCAAAAATTTGCAGAGTCGACAAAGCTCATAAAACTTAATGGAATCAAAATGTTTTTTCTTGTTCGTGTTGGCTTATGAATGTTGTAAGTTTTCCTGAAGGTTTAAGGGCCTGACAAGCTTCAGTTGACTGCATGTTGTATGTGAAGAGTTCAACGAGTGTCGGGACACTAGTTAATCGATGCCGAGTATAGAAATGGAAGAGGTGTGGATTCCCTCCATTTCAGAGGGTGAAAGAGAAGGAAGAGATGTCAAACTGGGAGTGGAAGGATTGAACTCCAATGGGCATGGAAGAGAATTTGACAAGGAAGGGCATATAATGAAAATAATTGAAGGATTGCAAACAGATGCCTAGACTCGCCAAGCTGATAGCCAAAAGCTCATGAAAGTCAGGGATTGACAGGGTGAATTCAACTTTAAAATGTTGAATAGCCTGGAAAAAATAGAAAGGAAATTGGAGAAGGGGAGAGACTCAAGAAAGATAGAGAGTCACAGAACCCCTGAGAGAAAAAGGAGATACAGAAGTGTCAGGACCCCTGAGAGGAGAAGAAGATCGAGGAGTGGTATCAAACATCATTGTGATTCCCAAAATCATTCCAGTAGGGAGACACATAGTAGTTCAAGCCTATCTCCTACCAGAAAACACTGAAAATATGGGAAGGATGAATTGAAAGGGGAGATGAACAAGATCAAGCCTCCAACGTTTGATGGAGAACATGAGAAGGGGGAAGATGCTGAGACATGGTTGCTTGGCATGAAGAAATATTTCCAACTACAGAATTATTTTTCCCATGTAGAAGGAAGAATTGCAATGTCTCAATTGAAAGGAAAAGCATCCATGTGGTGGGATCAATTTGTGCAACTGCAGTGCATCAGAGAGAAATATGTCACTTGGAAGGAGTTTAAGAGGTATTTCGAGAAGAAATACCTGACTAAAAGATACTACGATAGAAAGATGAAGGAGTTCTTCGATCTCAAGCTAGGCAACATGACCATTGATGAGTACGAACGATTTTTTTTGGAACTACTGAAGTATGTTCCATTCATCAAAGACGAGGCTGTCAAGATTCAAAGATATTTGAGTGGACTGCCACCTTCCATGGGTGACAAGATTCAGTATGATGATCCTAACACTATGGAAGAAACAATAAGAAGGGAGAAATGTTTGTATGAACAACAAAGAGAAAAGCCTATCCTTTGGAAGGGTTGGGATGACCAGAAGAGGTTTAAGAAGGAACAGAGGCAGAAGGGAAACAAGCCTTCCTTTTTTAGAAATAGTCTTCAGGGATAGCCATCGTTTAGAGAGCCGAGAATGACTGAAGAGGGAGCACAAAGATAAAGACAAACAACCATTCATTGTTGGGGTTGTAAAGGAAACCACAAGTACAGAGATTGTCCCCATAAAAATGGTAAAGCGAGAATTGTTCATACTATTTAGCAAGATGAAACAGTGGAGGATATAGGCAATGGAATGCTGAGGATCTATGCAGCCCTAAACAACAAACAAGCAGAATTTCAATCGCACATGATTGAAGTGGAAGGTATGATTAACAACTAACCACTTATTATTTTAATTGATTCAGGGGCTAGCCATGGTTATGTAGATCCTAGGGTGGTGGAAAATTTATGTTTATCAAGAAGCAAAAATGAAAATTCTTGGTTAGTGAAATTGGCCACAGGAACCAAAAGGAAGGTCATTGAATTGGTTAAGTCTTGTTCAATGGACAAGAAAGGATTGAGCACTAAGGCTGAATTGAATATTCTTCCTTTAGGCTCTTACGACTGCTTAATTGGGATGAACTGGTTGGACTAGCACCATGCCCTTCTGGACTGCTGTAACAAGAGGTTTACATGCCTGGATGAGGAAGGAAATCATAAAGAAGTCCAAGGAATTCCTAAAGGTGTGGTTGTTAGATAAATCTCAGTCATACAACTAAAGAAGTGTTACAGGAAAGGTTGTCAATTATTTGCAGCCCATGTGGGAGAATCATCCAGAGATGCAGTCTCGAAGTTGGAATACCATGAGGTGCTCACAGAGTTCAAGGACATATTTTAGGAGGTACCTAGACTACCTCCGAAGAGGGACATCAATTTTTCTATAAATTTGATGCCAGGAGCAGCTCCAGTTTCGAAATCTCCTTATAGAATGAGTACGCCAGAGCTGAAAGAGATGAAATTGTAGCTTGAAGAGCTTCTAAAGAAGGTGTACATTCACCCCAACATGTCACCATGGGGATCCTTGGTCCTATTCGTGAAGAAGAAAGATGGGATGTTGAGGCCGTGCATTGATTTCTGACAGTTGAATAAGGTAACTGCCAATAACAAGTATGCTCTGCCAAGGATCGATGATATTTTCGATCAGTTGAAGGGTGCAAAAATATTTTCAAAGATAGATATCAGATCTAGATATCACCAGGTGAGAATAAATGAGGAGGACATCAGGAAGACCACCTTTAGAACAAGGTACGGTCATTATGAGTTCACAGTGGTGTCGTTTGGACTGTCAAATGCACCTGTTGTTTTCATGTGCTTAATTAATGGTGTATTTAGGGACTATTTTGACAAGTTTGTCATAGTCTTCTTGGATGACATCTTGGTGTATTCCAAGTCAGAGGAAGATCATGAGAAACACTTGAGAATGGTGCTACAAGTGTTGAGAGAACTCCAGTTGTATGCCAAGCTGAGCAAGTGCTCATTTTATCAAAGGAAGATTCATTACTTGGGACACATTCTATCAGAAGAAGGGATCATTGTGGATCCTGAAAAGGTTGAGGCCATCCGAGAATGGTCAGTGCCAAGGAATGTGGTGGAGGTTGGATATTTTATGGGTCTGGCGGGTTACTACAAAAGGTTTATAGCAGGATTTTCAAAGATATCTCACCTTATCACTTCCTTGCAAAGGAAGGAGAAGAAGTTTCAGTGGACTGAAGAGTGTGAGAGAAGTTTCCAACGATTTAAGCAGTTGTTAACCAGCACTCCAATCCTGAGGATTGCAGATCCAAATATGGATTTCATGGTGTGCACAGATGCATGTAAGGAGAGGTTGGGAGGAGTTCTCAGACAAGAGGGATTTGTAATCTGTTATGAGTCTAGGAAGATGAAAGAGCATGAAAATAATTATTCCACTCATAATTTGGAGCTGTCCACGCTTTGGGGAAATGGAGACATTACCTCATGGGAAGGAGATTCGAATTGCGAACAGACCACAACGGTTTGATGTATTTGTTTGATCAACTGAATTTAAATGCTAGTCAAACCAGATGGCTAGAGTTTCTATGTGAATATGACTTTGATATCAAGCATATCAAAGGGAAAGAAATCAAGGTGGATGATGCACTCAACAGAAAAGTGCATGAATTACTTGCTACAACCATTAGCATGTACATGAATGATATTAAGAACATAATTTTGGAAGCTGCAAATGTCGATTTGCAGTATAGGGACTTGGTAGAAAAGATACAACAACGTGAGAGACCATAGACCAAAGAAAGTTACACCTTGGAAGATGATGGCTTACTTCTATATAAAAATAGAGTGCATGTACCCAATGTCCAAGAATTGAAGCTGAAAATTCTAAAAGAAATGCATAACGTGGCTTATGATGGACATCCTGGATATCAAAAGACTGTGGCAGTAGTCAAAAGCCATTACTTTTGGCCGGGTCTGAAGAAATAAATCGTTGAATACATCGCCAGATGTATGGAGTGCCAGAAAGTTAAGGATGAGCATAGGCACCTAGCAAGGTTGCTACAACATTTACCCATTCCTGAGTGGAAATGGGAAGTGGTGACAATGGATTTTATTATAGGATTGCCCAGAACAAGCAAGCAGCATGATTCAATCATGGTGGTGGTGGACAAGCTTACAAAATCTGCTCATTTTATTTCCCTAAAAACCACTCACAAGGCAGCAAATGTTGTTGATATCTTCTTAAAAGAAGTGGCATGCTTTCACGAAATTCCTAAGATGATTGTGTTGGATAGGGACCTAAAATTCACCTTGAATTTCTGGAAAGGACTGTTCAAAGAATTAAAAACGAATCTGAATTTCAGTACATCGTGTCATCCCGAGTCTGATGGACAGACAAAGAGGGTGAATAGAGTAATAAAGGACATGCTGAGAATGTATGTGATGGAAAAACCATCAAGGTGGGAAGACTACTTGCATTTGGTAGAATTTTCCTACAATAATGGGTATCATGCATCATTGAAGATGAGCCCATTTGAAGAACTTTATGGAAGAAAGTGCAACACTCCAGTGAGTTGGGATAATCCAGCTGACAGAGTAGTAGTTGGTCCTGAGTTGCTCAAAGAGATGGAAAACCAAATAATAAGAATTAAATAGAATTTAAAAGCTACCTAGGACAGACAGAAAATTTATTTTGATAATAACAGGACCCACAGAGAATTAAAAGTGGGTGATCATGTTTTCTTGAAAGTGAAAACTAACAGGAGTTCCCTGAAGCTGGGAAGTTGCACCAAGTTGGCAGCAAGATTTTGTGGGTCGTTTGAAATCCTGGAAAGGATTGGGCTAGTTGCATACATGCTTGCATTACATACATCTATGACTACACATAATGTGTTTCATGTTTCACTGCTTAAGAAATATATACATGATGCTAATCATGTTATCGATTGGAATGTGATTTAGGTGGAACCAAAAGGTGTCCTGCAAGTGAATCCTCTGCACATATTCCACAGGAAAAGAAAACAGCTCTAGAATTGATCTATAGAGCTTGTAAAGGTCCAGTGGATCTGGTATGGTCCTAAGGACGTAATATGGGAGCATGCAGATGCTATGCAGAAAGAGTACCTGCATCTTTTCGAAAATTTTGAAAATATTGCAGAGACAGTGTAAGGTTTCACTGAGGATAGTGCAGAAATAAGGGGAGGGGATTGTAATGTCCCCAAGGTCGAGCCCCTTTATAAAACTGATTTATGAAATGAATTGTAAATATGTGTTATAGGCTGGTGATCCAAGTTTGTATAAGCCGGTGGGATTATGTGATTTTTAGGCCAGAGAGCATAAGGGTTGGAGGCCAACAGCCTGATTTTGTACCTGTAATCATGAAAAACATTAATAAAATTGTAAACACCGCTGTGTGCAGACCGACCATGATGAATGAGTGAAGGGGGAATGAGATTACATAGAGTGGGAAAGGAATTAAGGGCTAGAAGGTGGGAAAAGGGGCTAATTGTTAAGCCTAGGGGCAAAGCCTAGGGAATAATAATTTAATATTATTCCAAAGAACATGTGCATTTTATGTTTTTATCCTAAGTTCTTGGCAAGGAGAACAATGTGAAAAGGGGATGCATGTTGATGTAATGCATGTAGTTTCTTGGGTGACAAGTGTCAACCTAGGCCCATGCAAATAAGAGGGTTGAGATGAGCCATGAGGAGGGATCCTCCTCCATTCTACCGGACTGTCTAAGCATGTACGGATATTCTGAACAGTACGACCGACCCGACCTCTACAAGAATATTCTCATGCATCCCTGAGAGTTGAAAAGCTAGTACACCCTCAGTCCTGAGTCATGGATTCTGTGTCAACCCCTGCGGGAATTGCTTTTCATGTAATCCCGAAAACCATAACTGTGAAACATTTCCGCCATTGTTGAGCCTGTTTGGGAAGCCCATGTCACTTTTCTCGGTTGGTTGTTGTGGCCACGTAGAGCTAGACTGCGCGTGGCTTGTTGGTCAATGTAAGTTTTTGATTGATCCTGTGTATGACCTCTCTCCAAGTGAGGGAGGTGATTTTTGTTGGAAGAGGTAGGTTGTTAGGCCTGTGAGCAACTCTCTCCAGGTTAGAGAGTTTGTTGGGAAGTGATTTCTTCCAAAGAGTGTCCAGCACCAGCTTCGGGCTCTGAGACTTCCTGATCCGGCCTGTTGTCGAGACCCAGAGAGGGAGGTGTAGCATCGATGGACTGTGCTTGTGAAGGTGTATACTCCCGGGTGGAACATGCATGTGGGGAATGAGAGTCTGGAAGTAGTGGGCGTAAGATGACATCCTGTGAAGAATCCTTCCAGTATTTCTGTGTTGTTTTTCCTATAACCTCAGCCGAGCCTAGGATTCCTTGCCTTGGGGTGGATCTTAGTCCTAGCTCGGGGGTGACCCACTGCTAAGTTGACAAGCTGTGTGGTCTAAGGCTGGGAGGTTCGTGGAAGGCCTGCACGTGGTTGGTGGAATCACCAAGGTTTTCAAAGATAAGTATCAGATGATGTTTTAATTCATGTTTCTGCATCTATGTGTATTTGTAACTTTCATGTATTCTTTTGTGCACATGAATTAATGTTAATGTTATTGATTGTTTATTACAGCAGTAATTATTATGTTTACTCTAAGCTTAAATGTGTTTCTTAGCTTAAACACATGTGATTTATATAAGGCCTGCATGAGTTGTTATTCCACAAAGTAGCGCCTACCTGCAACCCTAGAAGTGGGGTGAAGAGATCTACATTTTGGTAACAGAAAGTGGTGTTACAGTTTGGTATCAGAGCGATTAAGCCTTGGCACCAAAAAGTGTGTTACAAAATGTAAGACCTAACCACTTATCAAGGGTCACAAATGCAGAAGAACCTATGGGTTTAGAAGGCAACTTCTTGGATGCACAGTTATTCTCAGTCCATATCGCTGATGAATACTTCGCAGATATCATTCAGTTCTTGAGAACATGTACTGCACCACAGGAATGCAACACTGCACAGAAGAAAAACTTTGTAGTCCACGTTGAAGACTATCAACTGATTGCAGGACACTTATACAAAATGGACACAGACAACATCTTGCGTAGATATGTGTTAGAACATGAAATAACAAGAGTGTTAGAAGAAAACCATGAGGGAATGGAAGGAGGACATTATGTAGGCAATGCTACCGCGTAGAAGTTGTTGTGCACAGGACTATGGTGGCCGAAGATTCAAAGAGACTCGAAGGAGTACTGTTGAAGATGCGATGTATATCAAAGGGTAGGTAAACCCAATAGAAGGGACAAAATGCCATTATGACCACAAGTAACATTGCAGGAATTCAATAAGTGGGAAATAAACTTTGTGGGACCAATTAACCCACCAACAAAGATAAAAATATCTAGGTACATTATCACCAGTAAAGGATTGCAGTGCAGAAACAACAAAGAAATTTTTATTTGAACAAGTAATCACTCGATTTGGGTGCCCAAGAGTTTTGATGAGCGACCAAGGCATGCACTTCATAAACAACACCATTAGCGCTATGACGAAAGATTTTGAATTCCATCATCAGAAGAGCACACCATATCACCCATAGGCAAATGGCATACTGGAAGCATTTAACAAAATTTTGGAGAATGCATTGACAAATATCTACAATTTCAACAAGGAAGACTGGGACCTTAAAGTACCATCAGTATTATGGGCCTATAGGACTAAGTGCAAAAAGTTGACAGGGAACACACCAATTAAACTGGTTTATGGCCAAGAAGCAGTGGTGCCATTAGAAATTTTAGTAACAAGCTTGCGCGTAGCAACGATTACACATATGATATAACAAGGTGCAGTACAGGAGAGACTGAATCAATTAATGACTATGGAAGAATATCGGATCTTAGTAGGGTTCCACCAACAAGTTCATAAAGCAAGGGACAAAGCTTGGCATGATATGCACATCAAGAAGAAAACTTTCAAGGAAGGAGATTTAGTATTGACATATGACAACAAATCGTTTCAACACCTAGGAAAGCTTAGAATGCATTGGTTAGGAAAGTACGAGGTAAAATTTTTCATAGATGGAGGAATTGTATAGTTGAGAGACTTATCAGGCACAAAAATCAGAGGGATGATCAATGGGAGCCGACTGAATTTGTACAAGGACATTCGACCACCCACCGCGCAGTTAATATATATATATATATAGAGAGAGAGAGAGAGAGAGAGAGAGAGAGAGAGAGAGAGAATGAATGATAAACAATACCAACAGAGGCGTAGTGCGCCGAAATACAGAAAGATCACACATATTTAGGAACAAAAACTTGACGAGGAGAAGGAAAATGACCACATATAAAGGAAACAAGCAAGAAATGAAAAGACGACAAAAGCAGTACAGCAAGACAGAGTTATGTAGAATTAAAGAATGGAAAGGATATATGGGACACCACATTAATCTCACCAACTGGAGATGACAAGGCAGAGTAATGGAAAGTACAAAAAATTCATAGGTGCATTGAACTCGTAATTAAGGTAGCGTCCTCAACAAGCTTCATGCGAAGCCCATACAACACAGAGATGCGGGAGAAAAGATTCCATTTGAGAAAAGAGAACAGACAAGAGAGCGATAGAAGCCAAGGAGAATAGAGCCAAGTTCACAGAGGTCAAAGAGACCATTCAAACCCAACAAACATTCGACATTCACCTCCATGGCACCACCAAAGCAAGCAGAAGTGAACGATACTGCCACAAAAACCAGAGTTAAAACCAGGTCATGAGTACACTTGGAAGAAGGTGAAAAATAGTCATTGGAGATCATCAATGTCGATGAAATCCCATCTCCAGACATAGCACCAGTGAACCCCACACCTATAGTGGAAGAAAACCAACAACTAACACCAGAGGGCACGAATATAGATATACCAGCAGAATTATAGGAGCCGCAGAACCAGGATGCCAAAACCCTGAAGGAGGCGCAACCAGAGAACACTGAAGCAACCCAGAGAGTCAATGGAATGATTCCATATCTAGAATCAATAGTCGAGCCAGACGAGTCTCAAACCACTATCTTAAACCACCCACCAGAAGGAATAGTAGAGAAAGCCACAGGTTGGCTAGAATGGTATTCCAAAAAACAAACGAGAGCCATTGGAACCTTGAGCCATCCACCACCACCACTGAAGATAGACAAGTAGCAGGTACCTAGTTCACCTCGCAAACAACTAACGGTCGTAACAATCATTCTAATGCATATACCAAATGGGGTATGAGAGGAATCCGACTTGCTAGGGAAGATCAACAAGATAAAATAATCACACCACGATGTAGCATACCCATACAAATTTCCAGAGTTTTCCAAGAGAGTCTACTTAGAAAATGTAGGCACAAATCTGGTTGGGGAGCCGATGGATCAGCCACTCCGATGGGCAAAAGGGTTTGAAAAAAAAGGAATTTTAGGTATGTTGGATCTACCACAATTTTGTCGAGGTTAGTACGTAGGTGTGTGTGTCAAATAGTTGCTAGCACTCACACACAGTGGAGACATATGGTTGGACAAGCTTGTCTCGATAGACGTAGAGCTTATTGCGAACATAACAATATTTCCATCCAGGAGCATGGATCCAACACAGTTTCTAGATGACAAAGTTAGGGAGAAAGAAATAGAAGAAGGTATGAAGAAGAAGTATGGCACCAATAGGGGGACAAGAGGAATCATTATCAAAAGGATAAACGATGCCGCAACACAAATGGGTGCAAAAATATTAGCCTATAAGTTGATGAGAAAATGTTGTAGGGAGGAAGTTTGAGCTGGGATTGTCGTAGTTGCAACTCAATGCACCAAGGGCACCATAGTGAGTTGGGCACTATATCTCTTGAAATTATTCCTGGATGACTGAAAGGATGCATAGGATCTAGGAACATAGTTTCACTATTCATGGCTAATCATGTTAATAGACTTTATGGGATGGAGAGAGCCAAGATATGTAAATTTTTGTACTAGACCCAAGATGAATTAGGGAGCAAGATACTTATTGTTGAAAGCCACGTCAGATGCTAGGCACAAAAGGATGAACAGGTCCATATTTGAAAGATACCTATGCGACCTGCAGGAAGCCATCTCTATCATGTGGAGAATAACACTAGAGGTTGTCGCACGGTATCAGGACATCTCCAACTTCAAGTCCACACACCACACAATGTGGATACAGGCATAGAAGAATCCTGATAAACAATGGCTAAAAATGTGCTATTGTATCACAGAGGGAGACATCAACATGGTGATAAAATAGTGGGAAGATGAATGGAGGATTCCAGTCCTCACACAAGACTTACGAGAAAGAACAATGGAAGAAGAGGAAGGGAAGGTAGAAACATAGCCTCAATAAATACAAGTTCCCAAGAAATGAAGTATGGGCTAGACAAAAACTACACATACAAATGAGGGCATAGTGAAGACGGGGACCCAGAAGGGGAAGAAGGAGAATACGCATCGGGCCAAATAACAATAGAAACAGGAAGAGGCCATGAAGGGGACCACAACAATTCCCAACCCATAGGAACTAGGTGGGAATAAGAGGCCATCCATGCCGATAGGAGGAGTGCGCAAGAAAACGAAGGCTCAAAGAACACCACCAGAATATACGATCACAAATGATGATGATGGGGAAATTATAGCCTGAATGGTACAAGATTGTCTAGCCGAGGATTTTGACAATGCCGCGCACCACACAGATAGGATTCAATAGGATCTCACAGACATGAAATAGTTCTTAAAGAAAATTAGGGAAGCGCTGACAACAAGCAGCAGGGGAACAAAGCCATCAACACCGCAGATAGAGGAAAGACTGAAAGAAGGAGAGTGATATCCATTCCATACAATACTGCAACTGACACAACATTCCACATCAAAACTAGTATGCTACGCATGGACGAGATCGTGGGGTAGACACCGCTGAAGGACTTAAGCCAAATACAACTGGTATTGACGCATATGCCATCCAGGGCTCTACACAAGTTGCAGATTAGCATAAACCATGAGGTACAGTCTCGAGCATGCAAAGACTTATCCAATTTGCAGTAGGTAATAGAGAAGTGGGACACGTTGGAAATAATACGTGAGCAGGCTAAGTTTGAGACTCAAGAAGAAAGGGAGTGCATGAATGGATTGGAGTAGAAAGTCACAGGAACATATCAGAGGATTCCAAAGACCACGTAGGAAAATGAAATCATAGCAGAAGAAAATATTGATCGTATTACTCAAGAAATTGATCAATATCAGAAGGAGATCGAGAATATTCGAGAGCATCTCACACCCACCACTTCACCAGTCGTGAAGGACCAAAGGAAGCAGGAGGCAGTAGAATAGCTGAAAGAGATAGAGCGATAGGTTAGCACAACAATTGACTTGTTCCTAAATGCAGCACAACTTTGAACAAAGCTAGATGATGATCATAAAGTATAGAAGTGGGACAAGGAGGAAGAAAGGATAATCACAACTATCCAGAACCTCAAGTAGAGTCAGGAGACAATGTCAATTATGGAGCACGTCAAAGGGGTGAAGGACATGAAGAAATTGCAGGTAGAACTGACTAATGTGCAAACATAGAAGAAGGAGCGTCAAGCTGAAATGGAACCATTCCAAGAGCAGGTAGAAGAAGTTCTGGAACAGGCTGAGGAAGCCAAGACACACATAGGACATATCCAAGTAGAGTGTGCAGAATTGATCAAGGATGAAATTGTAGTCCAGGTAGTGGACACACTCAAGGAGAAGACTACACAGGCACAAGAATAGGCCGCAGAGCTCAGAGAAAAGTTCCAGGTGATCACCAAGGAGATAAAGGAAGCACACAATGGTTAGGTGGCTTGGGACAAGCAACATGTCATTGTTGGCGGCCTGTTGGAGGCAGGCCAAAGTAGAAATAAAGATGATTTTGGGGAAAGAAAGCATGCACAAGGAAAGTGACATGTGGAATAAAGAACAACACGTGCGCATGTAGAGAATACCTAACGATGGTAGGGTTAGGGTTTTGGTAATTCATTATAAAGGATGAAGATCTAGAAACATATAAATATATATACTTAGGTATCATAAAGGATATATACGATAGAAATAAGTTTTTATTGTATAAAGAGTTGTTGTAGCGAGTCGATATGCAATTTTTTGTTGTATGATCTATTTTGTATAAGATTTTGAGATAGAAAGGATGAAGGAGGGTAGATCTTGAGGGTTATATCATAGGTTGGGGAGCCTGGTGTGATCTAGTCCGCCTCATATAGATCTTACCCAACGGAGAAGAATTGTAAGCACGTGGCATTATAGATGTGGAAATACTATAATAAAAGAGCCAAGAGCCATATCTTTGTGGATGTAGCCCAAGATGGGGTGAACCATAGTAACACCTGTGTTATGTGATGAATTCATGCATATATTTATAATCTTTTAATAGTTATTGGTATGTCAATGAGTGATTTGTTATATTTCCCGCGTATTTGTAAATGACAACATATTGTGTTTATGAGTTATAATAATGGTTCAATATTTGGTTCTCATATCTCGCACTCAATCCTAGGCTGTAAACACCTGATTCTTACAACCACCCATTAAAGCTATCTCAGGTGAGACTTTGCAGTGCATTATGTGTGATGTGTTTCCTTCTGGTTTACCAGGAGGCTCGATAGTTTTAGAGGATTTGTTGAAAACCCGAAAAGACATGAACCCTAGGTCAATAAAATCAGACAGTATAGAGAATATTAAACCAATAATATGTTTGACACTAAGGGAATCTGCACCAAACAAAGAGGAAACCCTAATACCTGGGTGAGTGCTGTTAAGAACCAAATATCAATATAGCATAGAAAAACCTCAGAAAAAGTACTCAACGCCTTGAAAAAGAGATAATTTCATATAATAAGCCTCTTCGAGGGGGAAACCTCATTTTACCCCATTTAAATTTTCAAGTACAAGATGATTCAAAATGAAAATGTATCCTTGGTATATATAGGAGACTAGGAGGTATAATTACAACTAATGGCCTAAATATCAATATAGCATAGAAAAACCTCAGAAAAAGTACTCAACGCCTTGAAAAAGAGATAATTTCAGATAATAAGCCTCTTTGAGGGAGAGACCTCCTTTTACCCCACTTAAATGTTCAAGTACAAGATGATTCAAAATGAAAATGTCTCCTTGGTATATATAGGAGACTAGGAGGTATAATTACAACTAATGGCCTAAAGTTGACATAAATAAAATAACATTACTAATATAA